>CAXKUT010000049.1:0-102869 GCA_964057025.1 Standfussiana lucernea | reverse complement strand
CCCTACCCTATTCCGATTTTAGATTTATAAATAGACAAGAAATTGATTTTTTACAATTGAACTTAGCAGACATCAGTGATACTGCGGAAAACGGTTACATTCTTGAAGTTGATTTAATATATCCGGAGAAATTGCACATGGAACACAATGACTTTCCCTTTTGTCCAGAAAAATGCTTGCCACCTGGTGGTAAGAATAAAAAGCTAATACCAAATTTGTATGATAAATATCACTATGTTATTCATTACGTACATTTAAAAAAATGTTTACAGCACGGTTTAGTATTGAGAAGGATCCATCGCGCTATTATATTTAAGCAAAGTTGTTTTTTAAAGCAATATATTGATATTAACACCCAGTTACGTCAAAAAGCAGAGTCAACTTTTGAACAAGATTTTTTCAAATTGTTGAACAATAGTATTTTTGGAAAGACCCTGGAAAATAATGAACATCGAATAGACGTTAAGTTAGTAAACAAGTGGTGTGACTCGAACAATAAAACGAAAAAGACTGCTTGTGCTGAAAAACTGATAGCCAGTCCATATTTTCATAGCACCTCTGTATTTTCTGATGATTTAGTGGCAATCCAAATGAAACCTGTACGTATTATACTTGATAAACCAATTTACATAGGGTTTGCAGTATTAGAATTATCTAAGACTCACATGTACGACTTTCACTACTCTATCATAAAACCTTTTTATGGTAACCGAATTGAATTGTGCTATACTGACACAGATAGTCTAGTATATGATGTACAGAGTAATGATGTTTACAAAGACTTTAAGCTCCATTTTCTAAAATATTTGGATACCAGCAATTATGACTGTAACAATGACTATAACTTACCAATTATTAATAAGAAGGTTCCAGGACTGTTTAAGGATGAAATGGGTGGCAACATTATCAAAGAATTCGTAGGATTGCGCTCAAAGCTTTATTGTATTAAAACGTTAAACAAAACAATTAAAAAGGCAAAAGGTACAAAAAAATGTATTACTAAAAATTTAAATATGTTAGATTATAAAAATGTTTTGTACAATTCCAATGTAATTCGCAAAAAAAATGTATTGTTCAGATCAATAAAACATGAAATATACACTCAGGATGTAAATAAAATAGCACTTTCAAACAATGATGATAAACGATTGTTATCGTTTGATAAAGTTTCTACTTTAGCCTGGGGTAACGCAACCATATTTATGTAATGCGTTACCATTATTTTTAAATGTAAGTAATTACAGTAGATACATTTTTTACAATGTATTTTAGATAACGTCCTAAATGTAAAGACGAAATATTATGTAAGTACCTACTAATGACTATTACCTAAAGCAGGCTCCAGATACAAGTAATGTGTAATGTAATTGTAAAACATATATTTTCTTGGTGCCAAATAGATTTAAAAATAGATATTATTATCTTTTTACTTGTAGCAAATAATGTTAGAACTTATTTAGTAGTTAATTAATTTTAAGAATGTTTACGCGACATTTCGTAAAAAATACTAAAATATTTACTAACTTTTTATATCGTATCCTACTTAGACGTATCATGTTTATTAAATCATGTTTATTATTCATTTCCAAAACTTCGGACTTTAAAAATTGTATGAAATGTCGTGCCGCATGAACATGATGTTTTCTTTTATTTGTAATAAATAAATAGTATTTTAAGATCACAATTATATCTGTTTCATTTCCATTCCTGATTGATGACAAAGTCACGGTGCATCAATACAATCATGTTTTGATCCAGGCTGATATTTGCTAATTTTTTCAGAATATTGTAATTATTTATATTAAATTAAATAATGACGAAAAAATAAAACATGAAAACAAAATCCAGACCGGAACAAATACTTATTGTATGTTCCGTGCGGGAATCGAACCCGCGACACTAATTTGGCGCAATTAGTCGCAGCTAGCAACACGCTTATAACCTAATACTTACCATTGTGATGCATCAAGACGAGTTCATAACCAATGCGCCAAACGTGTCGTCGAAAATGTGATAAAATATTGGATTGCTTTGAAGAAGCACGCGCGGTGCAGAATTTGACACCGAACAGGTGCTCGGGCGCAAGCTTGAACATGTTGAAACATGAAATTGAATCACAGCATAATGCTTTATGGAGTCTAATTGCATATTATTGAGTAACATCCATCATTAGACAGTCAGCCGGAGCGGTCATATCACATCGAGTAAAAACGAAACGAAATTGTAAGTATTGTACAAGTACCCATCTACTTATAAGATTATTTCATCATGTTTTTTTATGTAATTTAGTTAATTATTATTTTGTTTGTTTCAGATCGTTGACAATGTGTGATTCTCCAGATATTATCGACTTCTCACAATACGCTCAAGGTTATCCGACTCCGAGTTTAAGTTGGCATATCCCTGAACAACAAAGACCTGTCAACAAGGAGCCTAGAGCAAGACAAGACTACGAACCTGCCAGCAAGAAGCCTAGAACAAGACGGGAGTGTCTAAAACAGAAGCCATATCTGCATACAAGTCAATCATTCCTGATAAACAATGAGAAGAAAAAAGGTTTACGACTGATCCAGGTACAAGTGTTGGATATCAGTGAACAACAAGAACCTGCAAGTGATAATCAGGACATGGTAATGTTAAGTGTGCAGTATGTAGTGACTGAATCAGTGGATCATGTTATGGATGAGACGCAATCGTTAATTAATAAAATATCAAAAAAACTTTGTGGAGATAGATGTTATTATTAACTGGTGTCATTATTTTGTACGTACCTACTTTATAAGTTGTTGTGTAAAATTTGCAGTAATAAGTAATAATAAATTATGTAAGTAATCTACTAGTTATTTGGGTATATTAATATTAGGAATGTATACCATTTATTTGCTTTCTTATTCTTTAGTGTTTTGAATGTATAAAATGTTAAATATGAAATAATTATATATGTTTTACTGCAATTAACTCTTTGTATTTTATCTTGTACTTATTATTTTTGGGTAGGTAGTTATAATTAGATTGTAATAATTGCAAATAATGTAAAAAAGTAAATAAAAATATATTCTTTCATAATTTAATTTACGTTTTTTTATTACTTATTAATACTCGAACTCTAAATTAGCTCTAGTGTGATGTATAATTGTAGGTTATTTGCTTTCAGTATTTTTATAATTAAATTTAAATTTTACATGTTATAATTATATCATGTTACTGCAGCTAATTTAAAGTTTGTTATGTAGGTTACCCTGATTATACTAAATAAAACACTCATAAGTAGATAGACATTTTTTATTAACTGTTCAACACAATAATAATTAAAATAAATTAAATACAGACATGTTATTATCAAAATACCATTTCCTTATACAGATAGCATTATTCAACGCACAATTCATTTTATGATTCACACAATTAAAATCAATTTTATTTTTACAAAACCTTCTTTTTAATTCTGAAAAATTAGGGCATCCCTTCTCACCTATGTCGATAACTTCACAGTTTGCACATAACTCTTTAATCCATTTAATCTTTTCCAAACCCTTTGTGATAATTTTTTTATTTTCTAAGAATGGTAAAATTACACGTTGAAACTCTTTGTAGTCTATGTAACCCTCGCTCCAGTAAATTCCTCGATTTCTTTCTAACCACCTCACCTGCTTTTTTTCTTCTTGTGTTAGGTAATGGAATGAATATGGTGGTTTTACCAAGAACGTCTGTGTATGATCCTGACTCGCAATGGCCAATTCTTTGACAATAAAATTATTTATAGAATCTTTAAATCCTTGGAGTTCCACTATAATGGTATCCGCCTTCATGATATCTTCTTGACAATGCTGCTTAAGGGTTTGTATTCAACAATGCAATCGTTCAGAATGAGACAGTATGCTGAAGTTTTATCTGGTATCTCTGAATCACTCTCAATTTCTACTCTCACATCCACAACCGGACCTGTCTTTAGATTATCCGCTTGTCTAGAACAATCAATGACAAACAGCGGTGCTAAATCTCTAAACTGTTTTTCGCTTAATATGGGCTCCGGACGACGTCCATAATACGACTGTTGGAATCTGGTGTATTGCTCGTATAATAAAGCGATTCTGTTATTAGCAAAACTCACATTTAGGTTTTCATACGGAAAATAAGTTGAATTGAGGTACACTCTAACGTTTCGAACATGACAGTGATCGAATTGAGACATGTCTGAACTTGCATTGCTTTTCCTATTTGACTGTAGCCCGATAATAACGTATCTTGGTTTTTCTATTTGAGATGAAGTTTTGATAGACCAAGTATGTTTTGTAGTTTTAGGCAAAGCTGGATATTCGTACAGATCCCAATTTCTATATATCATTTGAAGTGGGCGATCTTTTTCTAATACTTTTAACAAACCAATTTTTTCTTTGTCTGATACTTTAACATGCGGTACGCGCCATATGATTTTATTAATCTGAACATCATCCACTACTTCGCCAGTATTCAGTTTTACAGCGTTCAAATTAGTATTACTTCGTAACAATATCAGTTCATGTCTACTATTTATCACGACTTTTTTAAAATCTTCAGCAAAACCGAGGAGGTTACAAAGTGGTATTGAAGCAGAAAATCTTCCTCCATCAATATTTTTTATACCATCAATATTCCAGCCCCAAGCATTAGACATTTTTGATTCACTTTCGTTCATTGAAATTAGTGATTTCATGGTTGTTGTTATACCTGCATTTTTTATTTTGTCAATCTCCACTCCATTTAGCTCATACCTAATGTCTTGGAACAAGTAGAGTAGAGCATTGTTCGTGAAATTGACACTAGTAGCTTTGTCCTTCGTATCTTTTTTGGTAACGTTAACAGTTCCTTCCAAATATAGGGTGCTAGCTGATGGTAATATGTACAAGTCCTGTTGGTTGATAGATATGCGGATTTCATCGTTCCTGTTAAAACTCGTTACATAGGGTTTGTAGGAATGAAATTCGATTCCTTCTATAGTAGTATCGCAAGTAGGAGCGGATAAAACGTCTAAGATATTCATTTTAGCAATCCAATTGCTCTAAGGAATGCTTTATTGTCTTTAGTTAATTTTATTTTCTTCTTAGATAGAGGTCTTATTTGATAGGTAGCTCGAGCAGAACTGATATTCTTAACTTGTTGAGACACATTTTTATTGTAATCAATCATTTTTTTCTTCTAAGATGCAGATACACCTGCACTTCTTCACCACGTAAATTGATTAATCGTTTGTTTATATCTAACAACCTGATATGTATGCAGCTTATGTTGTTTTGATTGATTGGAAAGTATATTGCGTTCTTCGGGATTTCTATGATCCTGTATCCAGGTGGCACATTAAGTGCAAATTCGTGAATAATATGACTGGGTTCACCGTTTACATAGGAACCGCTTACAATATCACATTCAATCCTGACTACGGTCGTAGGTAGAATGTTGACTGGAGACTGTGACACATGCCATTTATTTGCTTTCAAGATTTGTTTATTAAATCCTAATAGTCTTCTAAAAGAGTCTTCTTTGATAAAATTAATGTCTTTTGTACAAAATATTGTAGTTTTTAATGTATTATTATTGCACCGTAGTTTGATAGCTGCATCTTTTATTTCGGATTTTAAATAATCGCTGACATCTTGTAATTCATAAGTGCCTTCCGGTATTTCAATAACTTCATTAATGCCATAATAGAACTTATTATTACTTTTATCAATGTTTGGAATAGAATTAAATGTTGAAAAGTGCAATAATGCACACTCATATTCTCCATCTAGTTGCAACGTATTAGGATAGTATGTAGTTAACACTGACGAGTCTCCAGTTATCGACAAAGTGAGTGACATCTTGCAAATGATTGAAATGAAAGAAAAGTATATATTTTATATTACATTTTTATTCCAAAAACTCCACAAATAATTTAAACATAAATGACCACAATTGACTGCGTTAAATTTTTGATATCTTGTGTAGTTATAAAACACATTACAATTTTTGAAATATTGCATCAATTCCATGGGAGGTTTTAAATTTCCATAGCTATCAAAGTATTCACAGTGATTGTATACTTTAGCATAAGCTACCCAATGCGTTCCTTCGTTCTTAGAATTGTCTAAGTTAACGATACCACATTCAATGCGTTTCGGCTTCCGAGGTAGTTGATCCTTCATGTAGATCCCACGAAAATATGGGATGTCTCTTGAATAATTTCGGATGTCTACATTAGTTAGAGGTCGATTGGGTAGCATATTTTTCAGTTTTTTGAAGATGTTATAAACAATCCTTTACCACTTTTATACGGCTTAATGTATAAACCCTTGCCCAACACTAAAGCCTCCATAGCTTTATTATGTCGTTCTGTTTCTTGTAAATTTTGTTTGTTTGCTTTGTAATCATTGACGGTTTTTGCAATGCCAGCTGCACCCCCAGCTAAAGTTCCTAAAGCAGATAAACCAGCAAAAATTGGAATTAAAGGCAAAACTCCCCCAGTCTTTGGTATGGGTATTACTCGGGGTACTCGAATTCGATGATGAATGTTTGGAAATAACTTTTTTGCGGCTAAGTAAGCTGCTTTTATTAAAGTCTTACTATCTTTGCATTTGAGTTTCTTAATTTTCGATTTTATTTTTGAAACTAAGCTTTTAAATGATTTAATGCCGGATCCAGACTTTAATTTCGCTTTCATAACTTTGTTAACTAGCCAAGAGCTTAGTTTTTCACCTTTCCCTGCATCTTTTGATTTAAGTCTTTGTTTAGCCATGTTGAGTAGTTCTAAATCGGCTTTGTGACGATTTGATAAGTCTGTATGGTTTGTATACGCAATATCGTGTTGCATGCAAGCTTCGTCTAGCTTATTTACACCTCGGTCACCTCGCGCTAAGCGTTTGTGAAGTTTGGTTCCTGGTCCGCAATAATTGTATCCTGGCAAATGAACTTCGAATGGTAGATTATTAATTATGCCGTTAACTAGTCCACCCCCTTGCATTATTCAAATTATAATGATCGGATTTCAAATGAAAAATGGTTATATAATATCTTAGTCCATTATTGCAGCTTTTTCAATCCAACTGTTTTCTGCACTGTTCAGACCTAACCATTTAACATACAATTTATTTCCTTTCTTTTTCAAAACCTTTTCTATCAAATATACATCAGGATAAATAGATCTTTGCAGTTCTTGTTCGTAAAAAGCTCCTAATATGTCTTGCTTTCGTCGATCTTCTATGTGATATGTTACTGGTAAGGTTTTATTTACCTTTTTTATAATAAATAATTCAGTCGACCAATTAGGAGTATAACCTTTCTCAAAATTATGTTTGTATTTACTTATACGGACACAATCACCAACTTTGAATTTAGGCTTCCACGGAACTAAATCATGTTTGTTTATTTTTTTAATATTTTCTTTGATTACTTGTTCATTACTTTTATTTACATCTACTGGTTTAAATTGAATAGTGCGATGTTTTGTGTTGTTATATCTCTTCAATGTATCTTCCAATGGTAGATCTAACCATTTATAGTTTCCATTGAGACTAAAATATTTATATAATTTATTTTTTACAGTTCTAATCAGTCTCTCTACAATTGATGCTTTTTTAGTAGAAAACGATGAGTAATGGTTAATGTTATGCTTTTTCATAAGCGTTTGAAAAGTGATGTTATAAAATTCGGTCCCCATGTCAGTTTGCAAGTTAACCGGATTATTACGACTGCTAAGCAGTATATGTTCGAATGCACGAGTAACATCAAATTTATTTTTTGATTTTAACGGTTCAGCCCAGGCATACTTTGAGAAGCAGTCAATCACCACTAAGATGAAATTGTAACCTCTGTTATACTTTTTTAGGTTTTGCATGTCCATCAAGTCTGCTTGCCATAAGTCGTTGATTCCTTTCAAAATAACAGAACGTCGAAGGAAATTTCTCCGTACCCCTTTGTGTATTTCATTCACAATTTGCTGTTTTGTCATTACGAAGTTTTTTGAAGTAATTTATCTACCACTGCTTTAGTATAAAACTTATCTTGCAAATGAGTTAAAACCTCAGGTATCCTTGCTTTTAAAGTAGCTTGAACTGTATCCTTTGCATCTTTTATGATTTGTGAACGTAATGTACCAATCAAATTATTAAGTTCTTTCAACATTTTTGCATTCAATCGATCTATATAATCCTTGTTTACAACTAGATTATTTAATTCTTTTATGGTATTAGCATTCAATAGATCTACATAATCCTTGTTCACAGCATCGTCTGCTTCTACTGGAGATCTAATTCCTCTCAGTCTTGATGTTTTTAAATCAAAATCTCCGTTTTCTGATTTTACCAGTGCATTCTCATTAAACTCAAATAACTCTGATAAACGCATTCTTTTGTGAATGTAGTGTCCAAATTTGTCTACGTTCATGTTTAAGGTGTGTTGTTTTGAGAGGATGATAGTAAAATAAACACATTTTTAAATACTTATTTATTTATAACTTTACTTTCACGTAATTCTTCAATGATAGATATAATTTCATTATCTAATCCTGTGTTGCCAGCATCTCTAGACGCAATCAATAATTTCAACCTTTCCACTAATTCGTTAGGATCATCCCAGTACACTAAGTCTACGTTTTTTCTCCACCTTTTTATCAACGGTAGACCTTTTCCCTGAATTGTCTTCTTCAGTTGAAAAAGAGGTTTAATAACTTGCAAATATTTTTGTCCTTTGTTACTTTTTATTGGTTTACTTGGTTCATAGTCTCGACGATGTGCATTTGTATCAAGTAGCATCGATTTATAATTTTGCATATCACTATCTGTAACCAAACTTAGGTCTACATCTTTCTTAAGCAACAACTGTTTTAAACCAGGTGTATTTCGGTATTTACGTCCAACCACCGTGATGTATTGATCGTTGATCGTTATGCAAGCAGAACCTAACATCAGTTTCCCGTGGTCTGCTCTAACCCCAAATGGAATATCTACCAACGCTTCTGAAGATACTGACCAGGATGACGTATCATAGTCTTGATTCCTTTCAACTACTGATTCATATGAAGAGTTACTGTTGATATCGGATTCATATTTGTCTTCATCACCATTATTATCATTGCTTCCTGCACTACCAGTTTCGTTAGTAAACGGACCATCAGCAAAATCTTCACTAGCACGCAGGGGAGGAGTTTGCTTACTAGCATTAGCAATTAGGTTGAGAGGTTCTGTTACAGGTTTGAAAACAGATTCCAGTGCTTGTTTATTGTTAATCTCAGCATCTCTCATTTTTCGTATTTTTATCTTCACAGCTTCTGCCGCATCAACAATTTGTCGTTTTAATGATTTTTCCATATTAATAAAATAGGTCGTAATTGATTTAGCGTTGTAGGGTGAATAATAATGGCAGGCAGGTAATAACCTTATATATGCATTCGTGTTATTAGTCAAAGACTACAAACGTGTCAAATTGACTTCTATAACATCCTTTGTTTTTGGAACAATCTTTGTTAATTACAAGATAATTGAAAGGTATACTCCATATTTTTGAACACATTTCACGAAATTCAATCCATGGCATGTCAGTGTTGACGTGTTCTTCATAAACATGTCTCATATTTCTTTCATCTTGTTTAAAAAGTACGATTAGGTTTGCATTGTCTCTTACTAATTGCTTAGGGATTTTACTATACGTCTGATTTAGATAAAAACAATCGATGAATTTGTGTCTCCCCATAGCAAAATAATCACGCATACTACTTTGATTTTCACAAGCAACATCATCAAATACAATTACAGAATTCGGTTTTGCGGTCTGAACACTCAGTACTTGCTCATTTTCATGATATTTCTGAAATGAAACACCTGGTACTCGTTGCAAGACTTTTTCTAAAAAAACATACTTAGGTTGTTGCAAGGTTTTCGAATAAACATAAACATTTTGAAATCTTAAACCATTCTCGTGTATAAGAAGGCCAATTAATAAATTAGTTTTTCCACAATTTGACGGCCCGCAAATGATGCATCGTACCGATTTAGGTAATAATTCTCCATGGCGAAAACCAGTCTCCTGAGAATGAACACAAAGTTTGTTTACGTGTAACGATTGTGGTTGTTTAACAAATTTCATGACGACTGCTTGAAACGGTTATATTAATAATGAGTCAATAATTTATTACATTGACATTTATAACTCATTGTAACAAAGTATCAAGGTAAAATAAGGTAATAAGTTATCAAGGTAAAATAAGTTAACAAGGTAATGTTGAGTTTTAGAACTAAAATGGTGGAATAGGTGCCGAACTAGTATTTTACTGCACTTAGGAATTCATACTCCTCCTTCCGCTCCATCGGGTGGAATAAGCATCGAACCAGTATTTTACTACACTGTTTAATCCACCGGGTGGAATAGGCGCCGAACCAGTATTTTACTGCGCTATGTAGGATTTCATTTATATTATTGGGCATTCTACTCCACCGAGAGTGACGAGGCGAACGGAGTGAGCCGATGGAACGGAAGGTGGGGTAGAATGCCCAATAATATCCTACTGCCATGCAGCACGATAATGATACGGTGAATATGGGCCGTTTAGTTATTTTACCCTCTTCTTTTACTGGTGGTCCACGCTACATGCACGAACGTACACAAGATGCTTTTTGTTACGTAAGAAAACATGGACGTCCCGACTTATTTATTACTGTAACTACCAATCCCAAGTGGGATGAAATCACTCGGGAGCTTCTTGAGGGTCAAGCACCGCATGACCGCCATGATATTATCGCAAGAGTTTTTCATTTAAAATTAAAATCAATGATAGATCTACTTACCAAAGATAACATTTTTGGAGAAGTATTGTGTTGTATGTTTAGTGTTGAGTGGCAAAAACGCGGCTTACCTCACGCACATATCCTGCTTTCGTTAAAAGATAAGGTTTGACCTAATGATGTAGACAGTTTGATCCGTGCTGAAATTCCAGATCCGATTGCAGATCCCGTGTTATACGACATTGTTAAAACTCATATGATACATGGTCCATGTGGTGCATTTAACGGGAATGCTCCTTGCATGCAAGACGGTCGTTGCACTAAAAGATATCCAAAAGCCTTAGTGGATGAAACTGTAACAGGACATGATGGATACCCATTATATCGTCGCCGTTCAAGAGACAATGGTGGTTTTACTGTTGAAAAGCGAGTGTCTGGACAACAGGTTACTTTAGATAATAGGTGGGTCGTTCCGTATTCGCCTGTGTTGTCTAGAGCATTTCAAGCTCACATTAATGTTGAAATGTGTAATAGTGTAGAGTCAATAAAATATATTTGTAAGTATATTAACAAGGGCAGTGACCAAGCTACATTTGCGTTGAGAAATGAACATGATGAAGTTACTAGATTTCAGTCAGGCAGATATATCAGCTCTTCAGAAGCTGTGTGGCGGATCTTAAGTTTCAACATTCACGAAAGATGTTCATCTTGAAGGCGGTCAACGTATATATTTCAATGCCGAAAATATTACAGAACGATTAGAGAACCCTAGACAAACAACTTTATTAGCATTCTTTCGACTTTGCCAAACTGATGATTTTGCAAAATCTCTATTGTATGAAGAAGTTCCATCGTATTATACCTACGATAAGCAACGAGGTGTCTTTAATCGTAGATGCCGTGGTAGGCCTGTAGATGGCGAGTCAGGTATTTTCAAAGAACATGTTCTTGGTAGAGTGTATACCGTTCACCCAAACAACGCTGAGTGTTTCTATTTGCGATTATTATTACATACAGTGCGAGGACCAATATCATTTATAGATTTGAAAAAAGTAGACGATGTTGTTTATCCAACTTATCATGCAGCTTGCCAAGCACGTCATTTGCTTGAAAACGATCAGTATTGGGATGACGCTTTAGCAGAATCCTGTGTTAGTGATAATCCACGACGGTTACGCCATTTATTTGTAACATTACTCACATTTTGTAATTTGTCAGATGCTGTACAATTATGGGAAAAATATAAAGAAAAATTTGCAGAAGACTTTCTTCGGAATATATCTCACAATGATGAAGGCGCAACTAATGATAATTTTCGTGATCTTGCCATAAATCAGTGCTTATTAGTTCTTCAGGAAGACTTAACAGCAGTAGGCGGTAAATCACTCTGTGAATATGGTTTGCCAACACCAACCTCAGTCGGAGAGGTTACCAATAGGGAATTTGCTTTTTCTTTTTTTTTTTTTTTGCGGGTAGGTGTAAGAAAAAGACAGACGTATCTCCAATATTTATTTAATATTTTAAATAGAAATTCGCAGTTTATTTATAATTTTTTCACATAATATCAGTATATAACCTCTACACAGTGAGTACTTACGTTTGTGGTACATTTATGTGACTACAGCTATTAATTTTCCACCACCTGCCAGCTCATCATTTCACTTGCACTTTTTTACTGTCACTGGACACAACACCACAATGTCACAATTCGACGAGATTATATCTGCACAGAAAAGCCTCGAGGATAGCTTTGTCCATAAGATGAGTGAACTGGAAGCGCAAATTCAGTGCGCAGGACCTGCCAAGGATACCGTGGCGAGGGTAGCCGAGGAGTTTCGGACCTTCAGGGAGTTGATTTTCAGCATGCTTAGTCTGCTTAGGAGACAAATCAGCGAGTGTGCTAGACAAGTTGACGGATTGGAGACCAGGCATCGTCGGAAGGCGCTGATCTTCCAGGGCATTGAAGAGGTTGAAGGGGAGGTCAGTAGTGCAGCGATCCTGGACTTACTTAACAAGAAGCTAGCCCTTAAATCAATCACCGCATCCTCCATAAAGGTTTGCCACAGGCTTGGCACATCCAATAAGGATCACCACAGGCCCATTCTTGTAAAGTTCTTAAACTATGACGACAGGTCTGCGGTCTGGAGAGCGAAGACAGGTCTTAAGGGTTCATCTGTTTCCATCAAGGAGTTCTTGACCAAGACCCGACAATCCATCTTTGGGAAGGCAAGGCTTCACTTCTCTATGCGGTCGTGCTGGACTCAGGATGGTGTCATCGTAATTAAAGCCCCTGATGGCAGTAAACATAAGATCACATCGTTTGAAGAATTGAGTCCGCTGCTGTTGAAGTATCCCAAGGTTCAATCTTCTGGAGATAGCCTGAAAAACAAGACTCGTTAATTGTGGTAATAATATTCTAATACTTATTGACTTACAACATTCATTCATTAGATACCTACGTTTCGTAGGAGTTACTTACCTTATATAGAACTTGCTATCTTTCGCTATTTGGAATGATAACCTTCTAATATTTTAAGTAGTTAGTAATCATTGTGTTTTTAGCCTTTTTTTTTATCCTTACACATCTCTGAGATTATTTTTTATGGATTTCGCGAACAATTATTGTTTACCCCCAACAAGTTGTTATTTTCGTAATTATTTTTTGTTTACATGTTGCTAATGTCAAATTGTCATGACTGTCAAATCTAACACACAAATGACGTTTTCGAAGATCAGATACGTTCACGATAATTATATGTTTTGTTGAGGGTTTGTAGGGTGCGTTCCGAATACCATAATAATATTATTTTGTCCATAAAACTTGACTACTTTTGTATAGATTTAGCGTTTGTTTTTATATTTCATTCTGTGTTATTTTCGTTGCTTGTTCTTTCATTGTGTTTTTATAAAGATGATGTTAGCTGGCGGGTGGTGCAGAGATGCAAGCGCCGTACTTGTTTTTCGTGTAGTTCTTAATATATTTATTTATAGTTATTGTTATCTTAAATCAGAATCTTTATTTAATATTTTATTTGTATTTATGACAACTTTTTTTGTTAATGAATCGTTTTACTCTGCTAACGAGTCTACTGCTACTTCTGATGATAGTTTTTGTTCCGTTACAGACACCCTTGGTGATCTTTTACGTCAAAGCTTTAACCAAAATCTTGGCCGGCTGTTTAATGTTTGTCACATCAATGCCCAGAGCATACCCAGTCACTACAACGAGCTATATGCTACTTTTACGAACAACAACGTCCATGCCATCCTGGTTTCGGAGACCTGGCTAAAACCTAATCTTTTATCTACCACTTACTCTCTCCCAGGGTTCGTTCTTCTACGGAATGATCGAATTGGTAAGAGAGGGGGTGGTGTAGCTATTTACCTTCGTGCTGATTTTTCTTTTAAAATTCTCGCTACTTCTTTCTCTAATAATTTGGCTGAGTTTCTTTTTTTAGAAGTTTGTGTCAAAGGATCTAAAACCGTTCTTGGAGTTGTGTATTGTCCTCCTTCCCTTGACTACTTCATCGAATTCGAATCGGTCCTAGAATCTTTAGGTTCGGAGTATGCACATCACATAGTCATGGGGGATTTCAACACCAATATCCTTGCCCACAACTCACCTCGATCCCGTAAACTCCTACATCTGGTCGAGTCAGCTAGTCTGCATGTGTTGCCTCTCCAACCAACGCATCATAACACTGTCGGTGATGATACTTGGCTCGATTTGATCCTCACTTCTAATCCCTCCCTAGTCTCCTCACATGGTCAACATATCGCTCCTGGCTTTTCCCATCACGACCTTATATTCCTGTCTTATGTCCTTAAACCTCCTAAACCCAAACCTATGTTCCAGCACAGGCGTGCCTTTGCGCGGATGAACACTTCCTATGTGTAGGTCTAAGCAAAGCTTAGAATCAAGGATAACACCGAGATCACGTATGAAGTCCACTTTAAGTAGGGGGGCATTGCACAACGTGCATGTATAGTTTATTTTTGTTTTATTTTTTGTGAAGTTTAAGAAATTACATTTGGGTAAACTCAGTTGCAACTTATTTTCCTGGCAATAACGGGATAGTCGATCCAAATCTTGTTGCAGCAGAAGGCAGTCATTTGTTTGTCGTATGGCTCTGTAAACCTTGAGGTCGTCGGCATATAATAAAAACTTGGTATTGTGAAAGCATTGACTGATGTCATTGATGTATAAAATAAACTACAGGGGACCAAGTATAGAGCCTTGAGGCACACCGGAGGTCACCTGTGCGATGTTAGATCGGTGACCATTTATTACAACCCTCTGACTGCGATTGGTTATATAAGAGGTAAACCATCTCAGAAGATTACCGCGGATTCCGTTGAACGCTATCTTATTTAGTAGTATTTCATGGTCTACCTTGTCGAAAGCCTTACAGAAATCTGTATACACTGCATCCACCTGTACACGGCTGTCAACAGAATCAAACAAAAAGCTGGAAAATAATAGTAGGTTAGTATTTGTCGACCGCCTTTTGACAAAACCGTGCTGTTGTTGAATTATGACGTTGTGGAGTACAGGATAAATTTCGTTATGGACTAACCTTTCAAAGAGTTTTGACAAGGCAGACAAGATGGAAATGGGACGATAGTGTTCCACGCTGCGTTTGGATCCACTTTTGTGAACGGGCACAATATACGCATGCTTCCACCGCTCAGGTACAACTCCCTCAGCTATACATTTATTGTAAACAATAAATAAAGGCTCGCAGATGGAAGTCGCAGTATTCCTAAGGAAGTAAGGTGAAAGTCCGTCTGGACCAGGGCCTTTCGCTGGATCTAGGGATTTAAGCTCCTTCAATATGTTCTCTTCACTAAAAGAGAGGTCGCAAATAAAGACATCGTGTAGTGCGTTGTTGTCCTGGGGAGGCTTCCAATGGGGCAATGAAGGAGATATCGGTTCATATACCGAATAAAAAAAGTCAGAGAACATATTACATACCATATCTGGATCATTTGTATCAGCATTTTTGTATTGAAGCTTGGATGGGATTCCAGGTTTATCTTTTCGATTAGAAACATAGGTCCAGAAGTGTTTTATGTTTTTACTTAGATTGTCCTCCACAGAACTGATGTATGAACTGAAACACTTAAGACATGTATCCTTGAATTGTTTTCTATATTTCGAAAACGATTCATAATCAGAAATGTTATTATATTTCTTCCACTTGATCCATGCCTTTTGTTTCTTTTTAGAAATAGTTATGAGAGCACGAGGGAACCATATGGGATAGCTAACTGATCTAGATCGGGCCAGCGGAGTGTCTTGTTTAATAATATTATCTATTTCAGTGTAGAATCTAGCCAGAGCCTCTTCAGAATTCATAGGACGTAGCAGATCAGACCAGTTCACTTGCTGTATGTTATGATTAATATTCTCAAAGTTAGCCTTATGAAAACAATATTTGTGAAGAGGGGTTTTAGTCATCGGGGTGATTTTAACGTTTAAACTGGTCTCACACGTCAGGACAGGATGGTAGGTGTCAATCGGAAGTAATGTAGTCGAGATATGAGAAACATTACATGGGTTATTGGAAATGACTAGGTCAAGAATTTTACCTTTGTCATTCACTATGTTGTTAAATTGAGAAGCACCCAGAAGTGAAATCAGGATATTTAAATTTGCGCAAGCCGAGGGTCCACCAGAAGATGATGTAGCAATGTTCGAGCTATTTGTTGCAGAGGATACTAGCCAATTAGCGTCAGGGAGATTATAGTCTCCTATAACAAAGAAACTATCAACACCTGGATGGCCTAACACTTTTTGTAGCAATTCAAAGTGCCTATCATACACTGAAGTAGGAGTCTTAGGTGGTATGTAGGCAGCACTCACAATGTGTCTTTTATTGTTGGCAGTGCTGGGCAACTCAACCATAATGTGTTCAATGAAAGTGTGTGACAGATCGCTATTCTGTGTTAATGAGAGACCCAATTCAGAAGGTTTTAAAGTGCGTAAAACAGCAATCAGTACACCTCCACCGTCCTGTTTATTAGTAGCAGTGCGATCACGGTCACAACGGAACACACTATATCGCTGGTCTATGAACTCCCTGTCGTAAATTTCAGGTGTTAGCCAGGTTTCCGTTAAGATAATGATATCGTATGTATTCATAAGGATATTAGTGAGCAACTGGTGCAATTTTGTGCGGATACCCCTGCAATTTTGGTAGTAAATAGTGATATTTCTATTTGACATTGATGATATTAAAATACAAATGTGTATTAATGATAAGAGTGTGTTCAAGCAGCAAGTATGTATAACATCTAATGAACAATATAAAATAAATAAAAGCCGTGGGAAATAAAAGTGGTTGAAGCAGGAAGCAGTATAAATCACAACACTTTATAATAATGGCAGTAACATTATTCTTAGTAATAGTACTCATGATTTTAAATGTTATAAACAAATCTGTTGAGTTTATTAATGAGATCAGAGTTAATTCATGATAAGTAACATGGTAAAAAACGGTACACAATTTACGAACACAGTAAAACATTAACAGTACAGATAATAATTTAAACAGCAAACTAAGGACAGTCAACCCAATCCAGTAGTGATTACAATTATCTAGTGAACAAAAACAAGTGCAATGATCAGTAAATATTGGTGTCATCAACGACATTATTACCATGATTTTTAACATCAGTATTGATTTTGGAAATATCTGCTTCTGATCTAATGGCAAAAGCTGCTTCGCCGTCTTTCTTACGGACAAGAATGGTGCAATTTTTAATCCAAACGTAATTAAACTGGTGAAGCTTTGCCGCTTCTTTGCATTTACGAAATAACAATTTGTTTTTTAAAGTTAAATGTTCGTTAATGTAGATATTTGTTGAAGACCCAGCTATACCTAATTGATGTTTTCAGTGACTTAGCCTGCCGAAATGCGCTAAGAATATTATCGCGCAATATGCGCGTGGAGAATTTTACAATAATGTTCTTTGGCCTGTTTGTTTGTTGGTGAGCGTGTGGTACTCTGTGGATTGATATAATGTCCTTTTGATGTATGGGAAAGCCAATGACATCTCCAATCGCTCCCAACATCTGCACAAGGTTTTCACCACGTTTGTCTGGTACGTTGCAGATTTCAAGATTGCATTGCCTCGCTTGCTGTTCAAGCGCTTCAATTTTGGATTCCAAGTAGGTTGTGGAAGTGGCTGACTGTTCTGCCTGCGAACGTGCAATGTCTTCTACTCGTCCTTTGAGGTCGAGCTGTTCACTTGCGTGAAACTGGAGCGAATGTTTGAGACGGAAATATCGTCGTTCATTTCCTTCACATCCTTTTTGAAGTCAGCTTGAGCAGCGCAAACAGAGTGCAGCTCCTTCTTCATATCGGCCAAACTGATTTTAACACTTTCGTGGTAACTGAGCATGCTGGCCTCCATTTCATCTCGCCAATCCTTCAAAGTGTTTTTAATGTCGTCCTTAAACAATGTCATAGTACGATCGATGTCAGAACGCCATGCTTGTAATGTTTTGTTCAATTCAATGGTGAAAGACTGGATTTGGTTGTCTGCAAGCACCGATGTGGAGTTATTTTCAACTCTTGTAGCAAGTGACGTATACATACATGGTGGAGTGCGAGGCGAAGGTGGTCGTTGCTCTACGATATCACACGACATATTCATGGAATTGTCTTCATATGGAACCTGCGTGCTGGAACGAACGGGTGTGTCCAAATTGGGACGAGTGCGACGCGTAATGTTGCAGCAGAGGGGACACTTCCAGCCAGTTTTGAACTCATGGGTTAGTGCCATAAACTGTTGCAGAGAAAAGTTTAGGCACTCATGATGATATCTACCCTGGCACAAATTACACATCAGATAACCAGCATTAGATGCCAGCACAATGTTACATCCGTTACAGTTCATCTTGAATATATAATAGTTGAGCCAAAATTTTATCAGACAAGGAAGGTAAAAGTGGCGCCACCTGACGTGAGAACCAGAAAACTATCGCACGACGATAAAGTTCAATGAGGATCAATCAGATAGTCAACAATGCGAGTTACACAGAAGCTAGGTAACTGAGTCCTTTGCTGCTTCACAGTAGGTTGAATAGATGGCGCTGATTTAAGTTAAGGAATATATATGTAGAATGATACAGCAGAATTTGAAGGCAAACCGTTGGCACAAAAGTCAACAATAAAGACACTGCATTCGCAAAAAACGTCACAAGGTTAAAGATTTATATTGCAGATCGTGTCAGCACAGTCCACATTCGCTGATTTTGAGACTTCAACACTTAAGAGTCTATAGAAGCTCAGCTCAAATTCTAATTTGGCCCCCACTTCCCCGCGCCACCTCACTATTTTATCGCGATCGGCGCGATCGCACACAGCTCGCGGTGACGCGGGCACACGAAGTCGAAGCGATTTTGTTAGAGTAAACTACACTATTATCGGACGAGTACTAAGTACCTACTTAATAAAATTATCAATCATAATTTAATATTAACTTGTCATTATATGAACATAAAATTGTAAATCGCAAATTTAGTTTCAATGTACCTACTAACGTCAAAATGGAATCACTTACCATGTGTTAGTACAAGTATTTTACTATATTTGTCTTTAAAATCATGAAAAACAACAAATCGTAAAATATTTCTTGCTCTTACTATGTTATTTTTGTTTTCAAATATCACAGCGACTGTACTATTTTTGCAACAAATACATTGCTCCTTAACCACTACCTAAGTTTGCCTCTAAGTGACTGGACAAGCAATGTAAACATCACAAAACGATACGTTATTAAGTGGATGCATCGCGGCCGTGGCCGGTGGCGTCTTGCAGTAAGTTAGTGATGTGCTTGTGCAGATCGACTAACGTAGGCTATCGATCGATCGATAGGATTAGATCTCTTTGTTAATATTACGTTTTACCAATTTGAGCAGTTCCCATTGAATAATGACATAAATTATTTCTTATCAAATCTGTCATGGAAAAATATATGAATTTAAGAGTACACTATTTGACAAAAAGTGCCACCCCAGTAATATCAAAGCGGCAAGTGCTGCACAAATACTTCCACTTTACAGGTCAGTGAGTAAACACCATAGCAGGGTTCAACAATACCTACTGTTTCAATTTCAATACGCTATGACAGCTTAAACCAACGTAACCGGATTTTTGATTGTTTTAATTTACTTAATAATATTTTTTTTAGCTACATATTGTTTATTTTTATTATAATATTTTCTGGACATGCAGTTTATTATTTATTTTATTTTGAGGACCTTATTTTTTTTTGTACAATAATAAACGTAAGATTCGATAAATTTCCGATTTAGTCAATCACTAGCGTATATGTAAAATAAATTGCTTTTGCACAGCACAACGATAGCAACCGATGTTTTTGTGTGGGTAAGTTGTACGGTGCATGGTATAATACACGCTGTGATTGTTGGGATAAGGTTTATAATTGATCGTGTAGTACGTTCTGTTTTAAGAAATGCGGATGTGTGCGCGACTGCGTAGGTACTTATTGCTTTTTCTGACCTCTCATTGTACGGAATGCCTATACAATGTGAGATCAGCTTATACTGGAAATGTATAGTTTGATAATTATGTAGCCGTGGGTACGAATAACAGATCAGTTACATTTTTAGGTAGGTAGAAGATACTGACGAATTTACCGGAACATCATCTTTATCACCATCATTTTCAGTACTGTGTAATCGACGTCTTCTAGAAAGATACATTATAATTATTTAGCTAAACTACCAAGGTACGTTAGTAAGTTCATACATTTTATGTATGTGGTAGGTAGCACTACTATAAGTTACAGATTTGTTTCTTGTAGTTAGATAGGTAGGTACTTACCGAACATACCTATATTTTTATTAGGTATTTCTAAGCGCTTGGCTGCTGCACTGCGGGTCGCGGGTTCAATTCTTTTACAGTTATTATCGGCAGTGGATGGAGCGAAATAAAACGGCTTGGAGAAGGAATAAACGTTGTTTAATTTTATTATTAGGCACAGTACAAAAAAATGGACACACCGCCTTGACCGGCGTTGGAAGAAGGGAGGAGTTGCCATACTCTAAATTTAATTATTAAAATATAAATGTTGCCACTTTATTACAATATTTAACACACCCCCTCAACATTATATTTTAATTCCCAGACAACCCTTTAATTTAACAATTCAAAACATTTATTCTTAACACCCCCTTAAGAAAAATTCTGAGATGCTTCCCCTTAAACTTCTAAACAAATATGCAGAGCCCTTAAATCTAGAAATACCTAACAACCTTTACATACACAAGATACCTTAAACAATGTTATAAACTCAACACTATGTACGTGCCTACTTGCTTTAACAAATATCTTTTCTGATTTATTATAGTTACACAATTAACAAGATCCTGTTTAATATTTATTCCTAGATAATTACTGGCTAGACCCAAATCTTTCATTTTACAGTTTTTACATATGGAACTTTTAAAGTCACTTACTTGGTTTTTATTACTACCAAAATACAACAGATCATCTACAAATAATAACACATAAATGTAGTCATTTCCTATTTGTTTGAAATATAAACATGGGTCATTCTTTGATCTTAGAAAATTTTCATTCAACATAAAATTATTAAACTTTTCATTCCAGTATTTAGGAGATTTTTTAAGACCATAGATTGACTTCTTTAGTTTACATACCTTATTACTAGGTAATCTCATATAAACTGTCTCATTGATGTCTCCATAAAGAAATGCTCCCGTGACATCCATTTGATACACTGGCTGCCTTTTCTGGGTAGCTACAGCCATCATAGCTTTGAAGGTTGTTAACTTGGCGACAGGTGAGTATGTTTGATTGTCGCAGTTCTTCTGTTCAAATCCTCTGGCTACTAAGCGAGCTTTATACAGAGATTTTCCTTCTGCCTCCTTGATTTTAAATACCCACTTGCTACTCACTATGTTTTCTCCATCAGGAACTTCTGTCACCTCCTCCCAGGTATTATTTTCCTCCAGTGTCTTCAACTCTTTATTTATGGCTTCCTCCCATTTAGTTTTATCTGGTCTTTTCATAGCTTCTTGGTAGGAAACAGGTTCATCACAGCAGTAGCTCAGGAACATGTTTTCGTCTTCTTGTACATAGTCTTTCAACCAGCTTGGCTTTTTCCTTACTCTTCTGGATCTTTCTGTTGCCTCTTCTGTCTGTCCTGAAGTTTCCTGTGAGTTTTCCTGTTCTTCTTCTATTTCTTCCTCTACCTCTTCTTCTAGTATTGATTCCTCATGAAAAGAATGAATGGAATCCTGTTCATTTTCACTTTCTATTGTTTCAGGGTTTTCAATATCCTCATACTGGCTTTCTTCTTCCTCTGAAACTTGTTCTGTCTCTTCTTGAGTGTCAGAAACTATGTGATACTCCTTTTCTTGTCTTCTGTCTCTATCTTTGTTTTCTATAGACTGTTTTATAAATACTATGTCTCTTTTGATGTCTACTTTGTCTTCCTCTGGAAAATATATTCTGTATCCTTTTGTATTTTCTCCATATCCTATGAAATAGCCTAATTCAGCCTTGCTATCAAACTTTAACCGTTTTTGATCAGGAATATGTACAGATACTTGACTACCGAAGACTTGAAGGCCGTTGACATCAAAATCTTTGTTCCACCAAAGTTGATATGGTGTTTTGTCTTTCACACGACTAGGACCTGTTCTGTTAATTATGTAGACAGCGGTGTTGAGAGCTTCAGCCCACATATTTTTGTTTAGGCCGCTCTCCAGAAGCATAGTTCGTGCCGACTCAACCACCGTCCTCATCTCACGCTCTACACAACCATTCTGTTGTGAAGTATATGTTACACTTCTTTGGTGTTGTATCCCATGTGATTTCAGCAAGTTTTCCATTTCTTTACCGATAAATTCCTTTGCATTATCACTTCTTATGTATTTCACTATGTGACCAGGATTAACTTTTATTTCTTTCAGATACTGTTTTAAATATTCTACAGACTGACCTTTATTCTTCAGAAAATACACCTTTCTAAATTTGGAATAATCATCCTTGATGAGCAGAAAGAACCTTGCCCCTCCTAGTGAAGTTTGTTCTACTGGACCTCCAATGTCAATATGGATAACCTCTCCTGGTTTCGTTGCCCTATGGGTACTGGATGGGAAGGGAAACTTATGTTGTTTTCCTTTCAAACATGGCAAACAGGTTTCTTCTTCACTATTTTCGAACTTAATGTCTTGCTTCATCAAGATGCTTTTCACTTGGTTTATGTCTTGGTGACCTAGTTTGGCATGCCATTCCCTCAGATTTGACATTACTTTTCCAACCATGGCATTATTCTCATACTGTCTGAATAACATTGTGTACATTTTACCATTTCTCTGGGCTACCGCACACACACTGTTGTTTTTGATAAACTGGCACTCGTTAGCAGTCGACTCCAGTTTGTAACCTTTATCCAGAGCAGCACTCATGGAAAATAAGTTTGCCTTGAGGCTTGGCACATGTAACACACTGCCTATTGATGTTTTAATCCAATTTACACCATCATATGCCTCTAGGTTAATGTCACCATAACCTAATGCTTTTATTATTGTCCCATCCCCAATAACAATGTCTTTAGGCACTAATAACTTTTTATAGTTTATGAAACTGTCCACTGTAAAGCACATATGCTCAGAAGCACCACTATCTAAGAACCACTCATTATATTTACTTTTTGACATAAGTCCACACACCACTGACATGACAAATGCGTTTTGTTTTTTATCTTCACTTTGTTGTTTATTGTCTTTGTTATACCAACACTTTTCTTTTGTATGTCCTCGCTTTTTACATTGCTTACAAAATAGGATGTTTTCAGTTTTATCACTTTTGTGCTTCTTTACCTTACAGTCCTTTTTATAATGCCCCACTTTACCGCAGTTAAAGCATTTTCTTGAGTTTGTGTTCGTTTTGAACGCTGTGGAACTACTGTTTTCACTGTTTTGGTACAGTTTGTTTCTTTGTTCTTCTATGATGAGCCTGGCTGTCAACTCCGAAAGATTTCGCTTTTCTAATGGCACAGAGTCCCATGCAGAGACAAAGTGTCTGAACTTTTCACCTAGCGAACTTATGATTTTTGTAACAATCATGTTTTCGGCAACTTCGCCCTTTGCTTGCCTTATTTGAGTCACAATGGCTTCTATTTTAGCTATGAACGTAGATACATCTTCCGAACTGTTAAGTTTCTCTTCGAAGAAGCGCTGCTGTAATATGTGGAGTGACATATCAGATTTTTGTTCATAAACTGTATTTAATTTGTCCCACATTTCTTTGGCTGTTTCGCAATTTTGAACATGCAGCATAGCCGTGTTACCCAGTCTTGCTACGATGATTCCTTGGGCTTTTGCATCTAACCTCTTCCATGTGGTTAATTTTTCATCTTCATTTTCAGGGCATTTTGATGAGCCATCCACCAAGTCAAAGACATTTACCGCCTTCAATATGACTTTTACTTGAAATTTCCATGTATGCCAATTACCGACATCTTCTAATAACATGCGATTATTTGAAGCTCCAAAAATATAGCCCTCGCCGTCCATCTTGTTCCGCCTTTGCCTCTGCTTGACCGCAGGACCACGCGCCGCTTTACCACAGCTTTTAAGTCAATATTCCTTTATTTCGCTCCGGATGCCTGGGCCCATAACCTTTTACAGTTATTATCGGCAGTGGATGGAGCGAAATAAAACGGCTTGGAGAAGGAATAAACGTTGTTTAATTTTATTATTAGGCACAGTACAAAAAAATGGACACACCGCCTTGACCGGCGTTGGAAGAAGGGAGGAGTTGCCATACTCTAAATTTAATTATTAAAATATAAATGTTGCCACTTTATTACAATATTTAACAAATTCCCGCACGGAACAAATATTTTTATAGCCTAACGATAGTTGTGAAGATTTGTGTTTATAATCGCACCGTCTCCGATTCAGGAGAAATCCTGGAGTGGGACATTATAAAAAACAATTACTAAGTACTTACTGTAGATACCTATATTTTGTTGTAATATACATATATTGTCAAAACAAAAACAAAACTATATACTTAGGTAATTTTAATCTTTTTATTTTTTATAAAAGTTGCCCCACACTGGATTTCTCCTGAATCGTGGACGATGCATTTGTGATTGAAACTTACAAACACAAATCTTCACATGCAGAAACACCTGCGACTCGTAGCGCAGCAGCCAATCGCTTAGCCACTGCACCAAACGTGTCGTATGCTGTCTACCTATATGTTTGTTTATAAATAGTAGATAGGTAAATAGATACTTATTTCATTAAGTTTATCATATGTTTGCCTGCTTCTTTACGCCAACCGTTATTTCCCATTGCGCCACACTATAAACCTAAGTACATAAATTTTTATTTTGTAACGTCGTCTTGTTGCGTAATGTGTGTTCTGAGCGCAAGCGACACAGCTCTCCCGTTCGAAAGCCGAAGCGAGAGTGAGCGCGGGTGGCGGGCGGCAGAGAACCAACTTCAAGACGCCGATAGTTTAGGTATTTTCTTTTTAAGGTGAAAATAATAGGAATTTAAAAAAAATAAAAAACATAAGACCTGCTTTATAGGTAGTTCAGTTAGTATGCCAAGTTTCATGATCTAATTTTAAGTATTTTTTGAATACCAGCGGTTTATCGTTCGGTTTGGAGGTAACTTTGGAATTTTTTTCTATCGAGAAAATTTTATGGAATCGTGTTTTCGTCAAACATAGGACCTAGCATTAATCCTCAACTTTACCGTATATTTATTTCAAAATTAATGCTGCAGTATTTTCGGCATAACGGAGGATCATGCTAAGCCATCTGAGCTACCATAGGCCCTTAAGTAATGTTTGCAACCAATGTAAACAATGTACTTTGTTCCCACAATAACACTGATTTTAGGTATTAGATCGTAATGACTCCAATTGTCAGAAATTATTATGTCTTTTTCTCACTATGAACACGGAATACACTGAACTTTGAGTACTTTTAGATTTTTTTTTTAAGTTTTATAACACAGCAAGTGAAGTTAAGCTAGTTAACACATACAGCGCCACCTAGCGACGAGCACGAACTAGCGAGTATCTCCAACAACTTCCTTCTGGATTTGTTTTTGTTTAGCAACATGTACTTCTTTTCCATGGACAGTGGATTCAGATGGCCCTGGAATTCTAGGTTTAGGGATAGACTTCTTTTGCACTTGTTCAGTGGTAACTTCCGTTTGTTCTCTCTCTGCAACGAAAAAATATATATTAGTAATTCAATTTTTTCTTAATACACATTATCTATCTAATTGAAACTCGCGATTAAACAATGACTTACAAGGTGTCTTCATATCTTTGAGCCATGCCCTTGGCAAGGGAATTACTCGCGATTTTATCTCCAGGAATAGCATATTGATGAGTTGATTCTCTAAACTGACTTTCCTTAATAACCTGTTCGTTTTCCAGTTCCTGAAGTTTGTTGTAATACTCTTCACTCTTCTTCTTCTTAACTGTTTGTTGCCATTCCGTTTCAGGCTCCTTAATAAGTTTGGGTTTTAGTTCAGGCCTGTGGTCAATAACCCCTTGTCGTTGTAAGATAAAGATAAAGATAATTTTATTTTGCAAACATGGGTAACATTAAATGGTGACCAAAAAAACATGCCAACAACATGCAAGACTTGCCTTTCCTCAAATGTTTTTTCTAATTCAGTGTCAGATCGCTGATACTGCGTAGTTTCATCGTACCATGCTGTGTATTAACCAATAAATACATTAAAAACAATTTCTATAAACAAAACATTTAAAACATTTTCAAGACATACCTCTCCCAGAATCCGTTAGCAAAGCTGGCAGAAGCAATTGATTTAGCTGAACTCCTTTTGGTCGACACTCGAGGTTTGGGATGTCCGGTGACGCGACAGCAGAACCGAGCCCACTGGCCTTCTTCTACGGTTACTAGTTCTGGACGGCTAACGAAAACTGGTGGCCTAAAATAGACATAGTTGTGGTCAGATATTTTTAAGCAAATATTGTGATGAGTAAAGTAAGTTTTATTCCTGCAAATTGTAAATTCACAAAAAAGGATAATATATGTACACGCTACCCCTTTCTCACTCATTGCGAGCTGACAGCTAGGCAGTGGAAAGATCCATCTTTGTTAGTAAACAGTTGCGTGCTAGAATAGCATGGAAAACACTCACGTTTGCCAGGCAGCTTCCATCTCCCTTATTCTCTCAATACTCTTCATATGCTTAGGCAATTGAGAATCGTACACAATACCAGGTTTGCCGGCTGTCTTGATAACCGCTCGGGTTTTATCCATACCGTACAGGTTAGTCGCGCTCGTACACAATACCAGGTTTGCCGGCTATCTTGATAACCGCTCGGGTTTTATCCATACCGTACAGGTTAGTCGCGCGGCAAACGTATTCGCCACTGTCTTCAGGGTACACCCAACCAAAGTTCATCGCCACGTAACCAAAGTCATAGATTGGCGTGAACCGGTTCTCTGTAAAAAATAATATTTTTTTAATAATTAATCCATTAAAATGTGCTGTATAATATGTTCACGATGTTCTCAAATGTTCAACTCACTATTCAATAAAGGTTTGCCATTGAAGAACCATTCTACTTTCATATTAGGATAACCGACAGGTGCCAGTTGGCACTCAAACTTTGTCGATTCCATTTCTACTAAGGTGGTTTGACTTTTAATTTGTGTTACGAAGCGTGGCTCCTGAACTTTTCCACTGAAGTACCATTCAAATCTGAGGTTCGGATCGTTTTTAGGTTCAACTTGCAATCAATTGATTTTCAGCTGATACTGGTACTACCCATTCTGGTTTCGGATAATCAACATCGGTCACGGACGTTCTTCTGGATTTAGACAATCTAGCCTCCTCAGCCTGTTCTACATCTTCTAAACCAGCCTTTCCTTGGGGATGCTGGGTATCGAAATTAATGTTTTTATCCCCAGTACATCTAAGTGAACCCGATGTTGTCGCTGATCCCTGGCTATTGGTTGCCTTGCATGTATAAATACCAGAATCTTCTTCGTACGCATGAGTAATGTCAAGAGATACATAACTGAAATCGTGGGTACTCTTGTATCTCGAAGCAGATGGCAAAGGTTTATTGTTAAAGAACCATTCAATCTTAAGTGTAGGATCCCTAGAAGGCTCCACGTTACATTCGAAATGTATGTTTTCACCTTCTTTGCACAGGATATTGTTCATGTGCGAAATAAATACGGGTATTTCATAGACAGGTTCTGGTGCTTCAGGTTTTCCTGCTTTTGGTTGTTCTAGGGCGCCAATCCTATCTAATGATTCAGGGTGAAGGGTTTCACCGAGCAACCAGTGACGATCCTCAATTTTTATGGAAGCGGTTGAAACAGCTTCTCCAATAAGATTAGTGGCTTTGCATGTATAAATTCCAGAATCATCAATCCTAATGCTGTTAATGGAAAGAGTCACCAAACCAAAATCAAAAGTGCTTTTTAATCTTGATCCAGTAGTAAGTGACATGCCATTTTTGAACCATTCAATTCTGAAATTGGAGTCAGTTCGCGGTTCTACTTGAGCCTCCAAGTGCACATGTTGTCCTTCAACGAGTTTGTCGAAGCTCTTCAGATGTGTAGTGAAAATGGGTGCCTGCTGTACTCCTGAATCCACAAACATTTCTGGCACTTTGTTCACGGCAGCTTCCTTCAGTTGAATTTGTTCCCAATCTTCAGGTTTCATTGTTGACTTAGTCTTAACTTTAAGTGCGGCCGAGGACACTGTGCTTCCAGCTCTGTTTATCGCTTTGCACATGTAAAGACCCGCGTCTTGTGCTACTACCGAATTTATGTCCAACGTGACAAAGCCGAAGTCATGAGTTGTTCGGAATCTTGAACCTGTGAAAATAAATTACATATTGTAATTGGCCCCTTATCTTATCATTAGGTAGGTACACTATACATGGTGGAAGGGACACCGACGACGCACAAACGGTTATCACTTCAATACATCATTCTGAAAAACAAAAAAAAACCCTATTCCATACATTTTGACGTATAGATATTGCACTTTCGTAGGAAACAGCGGTATTTTTTTAAATTATCAATGAAATATTTCTATGTGGGTGTGTCCCTTCCACCATGTATTAGTACATACATATTTTTGTTTTGCACAACCATTTTCCATTAATATACCATTCAAATCATAGGCTCGGATCACCAACTGCCACCACACGTGCTTCATAATGACCATGTTGTCCCTCGCATAGTTCTGAGGTTCCATTAAGCGACTGTATTACTGAACTGCGAAGTTTAAAATACCGATGTACTCTATACATAAAGTTTGAAAGTACGACTTACGTGAGTCAGAAGGTATGCTATGACGAATAACTCAATTGAGAATGTTCAACATTGAGATAGATATACGGAACTATATCTATCTCAATGTTGAACATTCTCAGTTGAGCTAATCGTCATAGCAAACTTTCGAAGTTCCGTATATGTCGATGGTGAACATTCTCAATTAAGTTATTCATCACAGCAAACAGTTCCGTATATCTATTTCGATAGTGAACATTCTCAATTGAGTTATTCGTCACAGCAAACTTTCGGAATATTGCGGGAAGGGGTGAGCGAGGGAATATTGGGTGTTTCACCCTCCTAGGTACATACTTTCAAACATTCGTGTAGGTACGTATCCAATATTTATCACTTGCATGACACTCGCATGTCTAAAATAAGTGAAACACGAATGCACATGCGACTTGATGCTACTCATGTTCGGGTTTGTTTACAAGCCGCTTGATCAAATCATCGTGCGTCGTGTATCGTCACTGCCACGTAGACAGACTAACCGTAATCGATCGATTACTACTCGATTAGCTATTCGCTAATTTATGACGAGACACTTGGCTAGAACCCAGTGCCTTATGTTTCAGCGTGTAACGATGATCATTGTACTATGTTTAGATTTATATTGTCATAAAACTACCTACTAACAATGACTTGGCTGGGGTGAGAGCTGCCAACATAATTATATGCAAAAAATTAGTGATCAAATCACAATAGCGGGTTACTGGAAATATTTTTCGCGTGAGCGCGCTAATGCAGAGTGAGTGCCGCTCTCGGGTTGCACATGTAGACACGGGATTTTCAAAAAATGTATTGACGAATTGATAAGCACTGGTGCTATCACTCATTGCAACCCTTGTGAAGGGCAGTTTCTATCAAACATATTCGTGATACCCTTTCGCCTAGGTAAAAGTTCAGGCAAAATTTCTTTTACCCACCTGGACCAAAACATGTCCGCCAATCGTTGACTTATACGCCAATGTCTTCGGAGATACAAGTCGGAACTGTCAAACACCCCGATCAAAGGTAAGTTCGATGATGTACCTAGAAGAAAATGGTTTGGAGTGAGGGTTTCTACTCCATCTGGTGCGACCGAAACGTGCACCAAGGGACGACTATTTACTATGTTTTCAACTTCAGTTAGTAGTGTATATAAAACCTCGTCTCTTGGTGCCCGCTCAGTTAAGACAGCTTTAAGCGATGTCTTTACGCTACGTATCATCCTCTCCCACGCCCCACCCCAATGGGGACTGGCGGGAGGGATGAAAGTCCAGTCCATCCCATTGTTGACAGCTACGCTAATTAGGTCTTTCTGGTCAAGTTCTTGCATAGACCGTTGGAGTTCCTTGTCAGCGCCTCTGAGATTGGTGCCATTATCAGAGTACATGTGACGCGGCCAGCCACGCCTCGCTGCCATCCGACGCAGTGCCATGATTAGAGAATCTGTCGTAAGGGAGGCAACTGTCTCAATGTGGATTGCGCGCAACGTTAAGCATGTGAAAAGAACACCGTACCTCTTTTCCCTACGTCTGCCTACGGTGACCTCCATCGGTCCAAACAGGTCCAAACCGCAGTACGAAAAGGGTCGCTGATGATGAGCTACACGAGCCCGAGGTAAGTCGCCCATGCGAAGAACTTGCGGCTTACACTTATTGATTCGGCACACCATACATTGCGACACCACACTCCTCACGGTAGGTCTAAGTCTTACTAACCAGTATTTTTCCCTCAGTTGATTTACTACTGTTTCTTGATTGCCATGAGCCGCCTTTATGCGGTAGTGCCGAGCGATAAGTCTAGCTACAGGATGTCGGCCGTCCAATATTACAGGCCGTTTTACCTCCACAGCGACGTTTGCAGCAGCATCGATACGACCGCCTGTTGAGAAACATTAAGCACATCACTACTTGGAACATGACACGTCACTAAAATATAGACAATATGTTATCTGTGGTTCCGGTTTCCTCTCCAACGTCCGTTCATGGAGTCTATAATTGTCTGCTCTCTATTATGTAAAAAGTTATGTAGTAAAATATTAATAAACAGTATTAATATAAATAAAGTTCACTTAATTTACAATCAACCCAAAACTCAACATGGTAGCAGTCCGTGGTTGAGTGTGAAGTTAAAATTGGGTTGCGATCCACGTATTAGAAAGTGAAGAAAAAATGGCGGGCGCCGCGGTGTCTAATTTGCCGTGTTTGGATGAAAAATCGAATTTCAGTACTTGGAAATTCCGAATAAAACTAATTTTGCAAGAAAAGCAAGTGGAACACGTATTAAGGGAAAGTGAAATTACTGAAGATAAGTCTAAAAAAGACGACGCTAAAGCTAAGTCGCTCATAGCACAAAGCGTGTCCGACAAATTTATAGAAATCATAAAGAATGGCAGAACTGCTAGAGAAATGATGAGCCTACTTGAAAATATCTTTGAACGAAAGAGTGTTTTTAACAGATTTCACTTAAAACGGAAATTAATATCTTTAAAATGCAATGAGCCGCTGCAACAATATCTAATAAAGTTCAGTTCGATTATCAGCGACCTGGAAGCCATCGACGTTAAAGTAGATGAAGAAGATCAAATTTGCTACCTACTCTCATCACTGCCGAAAGAATACGACCATGTAATTACATCAATAGAAACAATGGCCTCAGAAAAGAAGTTGAGTTTTGATTTTGTCAAGGCCAGGCTGTTAGATGCCGAAACTAAAATCAGCATCAGCACCCACACAGTAAACCAGGAGAACGCATTTATGATTTCCTGTTACACATGCGGGAAATCAGGGCACAAGTCGTATGAGTGTAATAATAAGGAGAGTACTGGTAATAAGGAACAAGGAAAATACAGAGGAGGACGGAGCCAAGGTCGAGGTTATGGTCAAAATCGCAGAGGAAGAGGAAGATATCAAGGACGAGTATCCCGAGGCCGAGGCTTCCCGGGACAAGGTGCTACTTCATTAGTGAGTGAATCAGAGATCGGTTTTATAGCCAGTGAAAGCGTTTTATGTGCTAAAAGTGTGGACAAAAACTATGATATCACCTTTATTGTGGACTCAGGATGCACACAACATCTTGTAAGTGAACAATTTGAAAAATACATGACAGACATTCAAATACTAGATAAAAGTGTAAAAATATTAGTTGCAAACGGCCAGTATATACATACTAATAAAAAAGGTAATTTAAAAATAAAATACAAAAATTTAAAAATAAATGTTGATGCCCTAATTGTAGAAAACATAACCTACAACTTACTTTCAGTCAAAAAGATAACTGAAGCCGGATTTGATGTAAAGTTTAATAAATATAAAGTTGTTATTATAGGAAACAATTCAGTCATTACAGGTTATTCTGAAGGAAGATTGTATAAATTAAATGCTAATGTATGTCATGAAGTGTGTAATATTAGTACAGGTAAAGATCAATGTAATGATGCTCTTTGGCACAAACGTTTGGGACATTTAAATAGAAAATGTTTAGGTATTATGCACTTACCAATAAGTAATAAAGCTTGCAGCTCATGTATGGAGGGAAAAGCAACCAGAGAACCATTTAGGCAGATACCAAGACCAAGATCCAAGAGAGTAGCAGAAATGTTGCACACAGACATAGCAGGACCTGTCAAGGAGCTTGGACTAAATGGTGAGAAATATTTCATGACAATATTAGATGATTATTCCCATTTCTGTGTGGTGTTCCCTTTAGTAAACAAATCTGAAGCAACACAAAAATTGATTGATTATATAAGAAAGTTAGAAAATGAAACTGGAAGTACAGTTCAGCGAATCAGGTGCGACCATGGTGGGGAATATACGGCCAACAAGTTAAAAGATTTTTGTAAGAAAAAAGGAATAAGTGTAGAATATACCTTACCTTACACAAAACAGTCAAACGGAGTAGCGGAAAGATTAAATCGTACTTTGTGTGATAAGGTGAGAACTTTGTTTGCAGAGACTAATTTGCCAAAAACTTTATGGTGTGAAGCTATTCAATGTGCTGCCTATCAGCTGAACAGGTCACCTTCTTCAGCAATAAATTATAAAACACCGTGTTTCATGAAAAACGGAACCTGTGACTTATCAAGACTGAGAGTTTTTGGGGCAAAGGCGTGGGCCACTATTATACCTAAATCAGACAAATTGGATAAAAGAGGAAAACAGACAAGAATGGTTGGTTATAATACAGTAGGATACAGATTGTGGTGTCCAGAAGAAAATTCAATAATAATATCAAGAGATGTGAGATTCAATGAAAGTGATACAGTATATAAAAATGAAGAAAACAAAGAAAGGAGATATATTCAAGAAGAAGAAAACCTAGAAGATAAAATAGAGATGAGACAAGAAGAGAAACAAGGAACTAACAATGTGCAAGGAAAAGAAAACGAACATGTCACTAATGAGGGAAATTTAAACGAAGACGCAACAAGAGAAGCGAAAACTACAAGATCAGGAAGAATAGTAAAACCACCTGCGTATCTTGATGAGTATGAGACAAATATAGTTATTTGCCTGAGTGCAAATACACCTAGCTCGTTTGAAGAAGCAATGGAAAATACAGAATGGAAAGAAGCTGTACACAAAGAATTAAAAGCTTTAGAAAATCTAGAAACATGGAAAGAAGTACAATTACCAGAAAACAAGAAAACAATAGATACTAAATGGATATTTAAAGAAAAAGATGATGGTACAAAGAAAGCACGACTAGTAGCACGTGGATTCCAACTGAAGGAAAATCAATATGAAACAATGTATTCACCGGTTGCTAGAGCACCGACAGTAAGAATGTTAATATCTAAAGCTGTGAATGAAGACCTACCTATTAAACAATTGGACATACCTACAGCATTCCTTAACGGTAAAGTTAAATCTGAAATATACATAAAACCACCAAAAGGTTACACAACAAAAGGGAAAAATACAGTATTAAAATTAGAACGAGCACTGTATGGATTAAAAGAATCACCGAAGTGCTGGAATGAAGAAATAAATAATTTCATGGAAAAGAATAACTACGAAAGATCAGGATATGATACTTGTCTATACTTCAAAGAAGATTGCTGGATAATATTATATGTTGATGATATAATAGTAATTGGAAATTGTGAAGAAATAATAAAGAAGTTAAAAGAAGAATTTAAAGCAAAAGAACTTGGAGAGATTAAAACGTTTTTAGGAATAGAATTTACTAGAAAGGAAGATACAATAGAAATAAAACAAACAAAACTAATTGAGAAGTTGTTAAACAAATTTAATATGTCAGAATGTAAAGATATGAAAACACCAATGGAAACAAATTATAAGATACCAGAAGAAGAAAATAAAGAAGATATTAATGAAAGATACAGAGAACTAATAGGAAGTCTACTTTACATAGCTACTGCAACAAGACCAGATATAACATATTCAGTAAGCTATTTAAGCAGATATCTAGACAAAGCAAATGAAAGTACATGGAAAGCAGCTAAAAGAATACTCAGATATATAAAAGGCACTAAGGAAAAAGGATTAATATTCAGGAAGAGTAAGAACTATGATTTATATGCCTACTCGGATGCAGACTGGGCAGGAGATAACAAGGACAGGAAAAGTGTGAGTGGAGGAATAATACTGCATGGAAGTAATCCAATCGCATGGTTTTCAAAGAAACAAGGATGTGTGGCACTCTCAACGGCAGAGGCAGAGTATGTGGCAGCTGCTACTACTACACAAGAAGTCATGAATCTTAAAGGAGTTGCAAATAACCTAAACTGTTTATCTAATGTAAAACTTTTTGTTGATAATCAAAGTGCCATCTTAATTTCCAAAAGTTTTGAGAATTCCAAAAGGGCTAAACACATTGATATTAAATATCATTTTATAAAGGATGTTATAAGCAAAAACATAATTTCTATTCAATATGTAAATTCTGATAACAATTTAGCTGATTTGATGACTAAAAGCCTGTGTAAAGAAAAGTTTATAAACTTTATTAAGCTATTATTGACTTAATTTCTATTTAAGTATTTTTATAGAGTCTACCTAATGGTGACTTTAAAGTTAAATAGTTACTTAGTTTAATTTTTATTTAAAGATATAAATCGTTATAAAATGTTGTGTAAAATAAAGAACTAAGTAATATTTTTTGGTAACTTAAGTTTATTTTTTTTTTTTGATTAAATGTGCTCATGTTTCATAGGCAAATTTAATAAATGTTATTTAAAGTTAAATTTGAGGAAGAGTGTTGAGAAACATTAAGCACATCACTACTTGGAACATGACACGTCACTAAAATATAGACAATATGTTATCTGTGGTTCCGGTTTCCTCTCCAACGTCCGTTCATGGAGTCTATAATTGTCTGCTCTCTATTATGTAAAAAGTTATGTAGTAAAATATTAATAAACAGTATTAATATAAATAAAGTTCACTTAATTTACAATCAACCCAAAACTCAACACCGCCCACACGAAGCAAGTCATGCTCATCCAAGAACGGTGAGAGAGTGAGTAACCGACTATTTTTAGCCAAGGCCTTACCTTTTCGCATTGATACAAAATCCTCCGCGAATGACTCTGCCTGTGCGTGTCTCAACAGCAGCCGCTCTGCACGCTCCATTATCTCAACAGTGTAATCATTGACAGGCATACCTTTTGATTTGTCAACGAATTTTAAAACGGCGGCTGTTGCTCTAAGTAAACGCAGCCAAGAAGAAAACCGTACCGGATTCGGTACCGGTGAGTTAGCAGGGATTACCTGAACAACGGCTGTAAGCTCCGCGCATACTTCGTCCGGGTCCGGCTGGATTACATCTTTTGGCCATGCCGCCTCATCAAGATACAGGAAACCTGGACCAGTGACCCACTCAGAGTACAAAGTAGGCTCAAAACTTTCCCTTGTAGCCAAATCAGCTACATTAAGCTTTATGGAAACATATCTCCATTCGTCAATGCGCGTCAATTCGTCGATCTCCGCAAGACGGTTTGCCTCGTACGTTTTATAGGTTCGAGTATTATTACGAATCCAGTGTAAAACCGTGGTGGAGTCGCACCAAAAGTACCGACGCACCGGAGATAATCTATGCTCCTTCCCAATAGTGTTAGCTAACCTCGCAGCCAACAATGCTGCTTGAAGTTCGTACCTAGGTACTGTCATTGGTTTCACAGGTACCACCTTGCATTTACTTACAATGAAGGAAACATGGATTTTTCCCATCGTTTCCCAGCGCCAATATGCTACGGAGCACAATGCTTTTGTAGATGCGTCGCTAAATACGTGTAAATGTAAGTTTACATTCCCCGGCTCACCCGTGTCCGTATTCGTAGCACTGCTAGTGGCCGCTACGGTTTCGTAGCCGCTCGTAGCAGTTCGAGAAGACGGCGCTGACGTCACGCTTATATTATTAGTACAAGCCTCTTTTACTTTGAGCGACTTGGATGAGGACTCGCTCGCACCTGTGCTCGTAGCGCTGCTAGCTACCGCTACAACTTCGTAGCCCGTAGTAGAAGGCCGCGTAGCACTGGTAGAAGCGAGCGGGGTGGCCGAGGCGAGCGGCGCTGCTGTTGGCACGGGAGACGGGACTTCCATCTCGCTTGCGCATGCTAACCCGTTCTGATAGCATGCAATCATCGCGTGGCACCTGGGAATGCGGATGTTTTCTATAACTTTAAGTAGGTCAATCCATTTCTTCCACTTGTCGTAAATACTGTCAGGAACATAATCGTCCCATCCAATATTTAAACGCCAGGTGTCTTGAAGCATGATTTTACCCTGAATTGTGAAGGGAGCAAGAAAACCTAGGACGTCAAAAATGGACATTATTACCCTTAACATAAGCCGCTTGGTCGGTCGTTCATTGCCCTGAATAATGCTTTTCGAGATGCGCTTTAGTGAGACGTCAAAACCAAGCTTATCTTCTGCTGGAAACCAAATTAGTCCAAGCGTTCGCTCACCTCCATACTGCTGACCAACTTTGAACTTTACTGCACTTGGGCCTAAAGTCTCTTTTGGTACACTGTCTAAAACTGCAACGCTGTTACTCGTCCAGTTTCGAATTTCGAAACCACCACTCTTGTGAATATCGCTAATGTTTTTAACTAACTCAATCGCAGTGGTTTCGTCCGGTACACTATCTATGTAGTCATCCATGTCATGCGAATGGTAGATCGCATTGACTGCGGCCGGCGACGATGACTCATATCGCCGTGCGTTCTTGTTTTTAATGAATTGGGCAACAAAGGGTGAGCAGTTAGCTCCAAAAATTAAAGAAGTCATAACATACGTTTTTATTCTTTCCGTAGGGCTGCTCCTCCATAGAAACCTTAGAGCGTGCTGATCTTCTGCGTGAACCTTGACCCTTAGAAACATGTCCTTTATATCACCTGTAACTGCGATTTTTCTTTCCCTGAAGCGCAGCATAATACCAAGAAGTGATGACAGTAGGTCGGGCCCAGTGAGTAAATAGTCGTTAAGAGAGGAACCATTTACCTTACCGGCAGCGTCAAAGACCAGCCGAAGCTTGCCTTTATTGGGGTTGTCAACACCAAAGTGTGGTAAGTACCACGTGTTCGATGTGACGTCAGTTTCCATTAGTTCACGTGCATAATCATTAACTAGCAAATGATTAACGCGTTCCTCGTACCTTTTAGCAAAGTGTGGATCCTTTTCCATTTTCCTTTCAATACCTTTCATCCTTTTCAGTGCATTGGGGTGGGAGTCCGGCATCCTGCGATCTGGATCCCTCCAAGGTAAGCCAACATGCCAGCGTCCGTTAACGAGCACCGCGGATCGCTCCAGTTGAGCGATAGCGCGCACATCGTCAGCATTCTGGCGCGGCTTACCAGACACACCCATGGCATCCAAGGCGAACGAGCGTCGGACCTCATCATGGATTTCTTGCAGTAAACTGTCGTCCTGTGAAGTGGCACTTACCTCCTCTTTCTCCGAGATGTTCAGGGCAGCTTCAGGGCTGCTAGTGCGACGACCGGCTGCGGGGGCACGGGTGGCGCTCCGCGACACGCGTACTTTACCATGTACGCACCAACCGAGTGGGGTAAGTGTAGCGGACGGCTCATTTGGTTTACCTAGCTGAATTTTCAAAGGTAACTAAAGTAACTGATAATTATCCTGTCCTATCAATAATTCAGGCTTTGAATTAGATGTACATAATTTATCTTTAATGCTCTTTAGGTAGGGATAATTATTACAATCAATAAGAGATAAGTTTTGAGTTGGCAAACATAATTCCTTTACACAACGCATTCTTATGTTATGTAACCTATCATCATTAGTACCAGCAATGTTTACATTCATAACTATAGACTCACAAACTAGTTCGTTATCAGTCCACGCTCCGCGCACTGTTAATGTTTCACTACGGCCGCGCAACCCGACGCGCTCAGCGAGGCCTGCGCTTATCAGTGACACACTCGATCCGTCATCAAGGAGCGCGGTGGCGCACATTGGTTCAAGGGCGGAAAAAAGTCCTTTGTTTCGACCTAGTTATGCAACCTGAACCGCAACGGGTTATCACCGTGAGAGCATAAAACGCACGATTGCAGTTTAGGGTGGCCCTTCCCGACCGTTAATGTATTATCGTTTATTTAGCACTTTTAAGTACCTAGCAGTAAGCCATGTAACCATAGGATAAGTTTTATAGCATTATACGAGAGCATGCGCTTCTGCTCACACGTATTACTATTTTTTTATTTAACGCTCCCCATAACTTGACTGGCGCAGCCGGTAGGATCGCCGAATAGAGTTGCGCCGTCCTTCGCGTTGTATCCGAAATAAACCTTTTTCGTGTTCGCGTTCGGGTGGCCCTGAGCAGCTGTGGTGATTCTACGAACCAAACAAATATTTCGTCAAAGTGAACTTGGAGCTGAAAATGAAAAAGGCGAGCTGGTGAGTCAAAATTTTCACCTTCCTTTCCTATTTCCTTTGTTATTTTGCGATTAGAAGTCTCGCGTTATAACGTTATCTGGTTTTGCATAAAATCTGTAAGGCTAGTTTAGTTATAGAAAAAGTTATTAAAGTGATTTACATTTAAAAAGAAATATATTGAAATATTGTTACTTGAATTAAATATTGAATTAATTTTAAAGTTTTATAAGATTAGTATATTACTGTGTATTTTAGATTATTATTGTGTGTTAATTAATTGTATTAAAATGGAAGGTCAAGTAAAAATTATCATGATTCCAAATGAAATGATTAAAATTATCCCGCTGTTTGATGGCGATAAACGTCATTTAAATCTTTTTATCCGTAAAAGTGAATATGTTATAAATAAGTACAGGGGAAGTGACGAGCAAAACTTGTATGTAATGCATGCGATAACGAGTAGATTAACTGGAAACGCCGCCGCGCTTATCAGTGAGCGCGAGGATATTGTTACATGGGAAGATTTTAAAGAGTTACTTATACAGCATTTTGGAGATCCAAGAAGTGAAGAATGTTTAGCTATTGAATTGGAAACTATGCGCATAAGAAATGGTGAATCATTTTTGGATTTTTGCAATCGTATTCAATCAGTGCGTAGTATTTTAATATCAAAAGTTAATAGATTATCGATTAGTATGCGGGAAAGTAAAATAACTATTTATAATAATACGTCATTAAACGTTTTTCTTTATAATCTACCGGAAAATATGGTGCGTATTGTTAGACTAAAAGCGCCGTCCACTTTGGAACAGGCTTTATCTTTTGTATTAGAAGAGGTTAATTTCCATGACCAATATAATGCCCGAAATAAAATTATGCTGACGCCCTCCAATAAGCATGCTGGACCAAATAATACACCGACTTTTAAATTCGGCACAAATAATTTTAATACGCCTCTTAATAATAATAAACCTATTTTTACGCAATCAAATATACAACCCAAACCATATTTTGTTAACCCTCAAGGTCAACAATTTGGCATGCGTCCTTCACAATTTGGACCCCTGAGTATTATTGTGGTACCTTTTGAGTTCATTTTAAATTATATCTTAAAGGTGTTTACATTCTTTGCATCTTGTGACTGCATGCAATAATATTGATTTTGCAAAGATAAAGGTTACAAAGCTGATTTCAAGGGCACACACATATAAAACCAATAGTATTGCATGAACATTTATATCTTTCTAAGTAACTGTTTTTACAACTATACATATATATATATATTTTTTTTTTAATTATTATTTGATTGATATCTGTTTGTTTACTGTTTTTGTCTGCATTTTTGCTTTTATTTTTATCGGTGGTTGTGTATAATCTCATATTTTTCTCTCCTCTGCATTTGTGTGTATCGGGTTTTCGCATGGTCACGTTTTATGGGCTTGCCTCACCACTTACCCACGGTTAGGATAACCTCTTCTAGTTTGAGGTTTTGTATGGTTACTTGATTTCTTTGTTGCTTTCACGCTTTCTCACCATGGCTGATGAACTTCAAGCACGCTTAAATATGCTTGAAGCTGAGAATGTCGCCCTGCGTGCCCAGCATGAACAAGCTAATGCTCAGCCTAAGCCTGAGATAGCAGCCGCTATATGCAGAGTGGCCGTGAAACTGCCACCATTTTGGCCTGATCGGGTAACAGTGTGGTTTGCACAAGCTGAAGCTCAATTTCTTTTGGCTGGCATAAATACAGATGTGACCAAATTTAGTTATGTTCTCAGCCAGATTGATCATAAGGTAGCTGGAGAAATTGAAGATATTGTTACCAACCCGCCTACAGAGGGAAAATACACAATTCTCAAGGACACCTTGATTAAACGGTTCTCCACATCTAAAGAGGAGAGAGTAAGACGCCTGCTTAGTGATGAAGAACTTGGGGATAGAAAACCATCCCAGTTCCTACGTCACCTACGGTCCCTAGCAGGAAATACATTGTCTGATGACAACATCCTGCGCCAGCTCTGGCTTCGCCGCTTGCCTCAGCATGTACAAGGTATCTTGGCAGCCCAAGCCAATCTCAGCCTGGATAAGATAGCCGACATTGCTGACAAGATTGTTGAGGCCTAGCCAAGTCATGCAAATATTTTTGCTGCAACAAGTTCACCAATGCTTACCAGTCTGATGGAGCGGATAGAAGAGTTGAGCAATCAGGTTGCTGCTTTGACAACCGAACGGTCCCGATCTCGGAACAGCAGCAGACATTCCTCGCGCAGCACCACTCCGAAACGGACTGCAAAACACTGCTGGTACCATCAAAAATATGGTATCAAGGCCAAAAAGTGCATTACACCGTGCAAGTGGCTGGCGGAAAACCCAGGGAGCAGTCAGTAGCGACGGCGACTGATTGTGAAAATAACCAACCCCGAAGCCGTCGCCTTTTCATAACCGACCAAGTCACTAAACGACAATTTTTAATTGACACTGGGTCGGACCTTTGCTGCTACCCTCATCGCTGGCTTTCAGATCGAAGAAAGCCTACCGATTATGATCTCTGCGCTGCTAACGGTAGCAGCATACAGACTTTCGGCACGATTACTTTGACGCTAAGCTTTCGTCTCCGTCGCAATTTCACCTGGACGTTTGTCGTCGCCGACGTCAATAATGCGATTATTGGCTCGGACTTTCTGGCTCATTATCACCTGCTGCCAGATTGCCGCACCAAGCGGTTAATAGACGGCGTCACCAATCTTTCAGCAATTGCCTCTACCGCGATGTCAGAGCAACCTAGTGTCAAGGCCGTAGCCCCGCCGAATTCTGCCTTCGCACAAGTGCTAGCAGAGTTCCCTGAAATAACTCGTCCTCCTGGCTTTCCCAGGATTATTAAGCACGATACTGTGCATTTTATCAAGACAACGGACGGGCCCCCCATTTCTTGCTCATCTCGCCGTCTAGCACCTCAAACTGGTGTCGGCTAAAAAGGAATTTGAGGACATGGTTCAGTCCGGCACAGCACGACCATCCAAAAGCTCGTGGTCATCTCCATTGCACATGACTTTAAAGAAAGATAACACTTGGCGTCCCTGCGGTGACTACCGCGCGCTCAACGCCCGAACTGTACCAGACAGGTACCCAGTCCGGCACATAAACGATTTTGCCCACAACCTCAATGGTGCTAAAATCTTCAGCACCATCGACCTCGTGAAGGCATATCATCAGATCCCGGTTTCTGAAGAGGACATCCCGAAGACCGCCATCATTACTCCGTTTGGCCTCTTCGAGTTTCCTTTCATGACATTCGGTCTCCGCAACGCTGGTCAGACCTTCCAGCGGTTTATCGATGAGGTCACGCGGGGTCTCGATTTCTGTTTTCCATACGTGGATGACATCCTCGTCCACTCTACAGACGAGGTTCTCCACTGCGAGCATCTGCGCATCCTCTTCAGACGCCTTCAGGACTATGGGGTGGTTATAAATCCTTCCAAGTGTGTATCGTGCGCCTAGCACGTGAAGTAACATTTTTAGGGTATCACATCAGCCCCAATGGCACTAGGCCTGCTCAGGATCGTGTTCAAACCATCCTCGATTTCCCACCCCCTAAAACTGTCCAGGGAGTGCGTCGTTTTCTCGGCATGCTAAACTACTACCGCCGTTATCTACCTAAAGCTGCATTGTTCCAGGCTCCATTAATTAAAGCCCTGATTGCTACCAAAGGCAAGGGTGCAAAACCATTTATATGGTCACCTGAGCTCCTCGAACAGTTAGAAGCCTGCAAAAAGAGTTTAGCGACTGCCACCCTGTTGCATTACCCGGTAAACGGCGCCCCTCTTGGACTGTTTACCGATGCTTCCAGCATGCACATCGGGTCCTGCCTTCAACAACAAATGGAAGGCGAGTGGGTACCTCTTGCTTTCTTCAGCAAAAAACTGACTGATCAACAATCGCAGTGGCCCGCTTATTATCGCGAATTACTGGCGGTGTATGAAAGCGTACAGCATTTCCGCCATATCCTCGAGGTCCAACATGTTACCATCTTTACGGACCACAAGCCGCTACTCTACGCTTTCGTACAGCGCCGGGAAAAACTCCCCCCTGCACAATTGAATCAATTGTCATTTATCAGCCAATTCACTACTGACATAAAATATATTAAGGGAGAGGACAATATTGTCGCTGACGCGATGTCACGTGTTGACGCCATCGCTCTTGAGCAGGATTGGCAAGCACTTGCCAAATCACAGGAAGCAGACCAGGAGTTATCAAACTTGATGCAGCAAGGCTCAAGCCTTCAATTAACCAACATTAACATTCCTGGGACTAACATTCTTGTCACCTGTGATATGTCTACAGGCAAGCCTCGCCCATACTTGACCCCTTCCTTCCGAAAAATAACATTCGACAAGCTGCACAATTTAAGCCACCCCGGTGCTCGAGCTACCACCCGTCTCGTAACTGATCGCTACGTTTGGCCGTCTGTCAATAGAGACTGCAAAGAGTGGGCACGAACATGTGTAGCGTGTCAGCGCGCTAAAGTATCGCGCCATAATTCGTCCCCTCTTGGGAATTTTGACCTACCACCTGGTCGTTTCAGACATGTCCATATTGACATCGTCGGCCCCTTGCCGATTTGCAACGACTATCGGTACTGTTTGACTGCCATTGACAGAGTCACTAAATGGCCTGAGGTATGGCCAATGCGGTCCATCACCGCAGAAGAGGTAGCAGAAACCCTGACGCGGGAGTGGATTGCTCGTTTCGGTGCGCCATCAGTCATCACGACAGACCAAGGCACTCAATTTGAGTCTGATCTGTTCCGCCGACTGATGACACACTTCGCCACCACAAAAACCAGGACAACGGCTTACCATCCCTGCGCTAACGGCATGATTGAGCGCGTCCATCGCCAGCTAAAAGCGGCCCTCATGTGCCACCCAGGACTCGTGGGTCCGCGCGCTGCCCTTTGTCCTCCTCGGCATGCGATCAGCGTTCAAGGAAGACTTGAAAGCCACTGCTGCCGAAATGGTGTACGGGGAACCTCTTCGGTTACCCGGTGAATTGCTCGTCGCGGCTGACGGACCACACAGTTTAGATGACCCGGCAGATTTTGTAGTACAGCTCCGACGTAAAATGTCGACCGTGCGACCCATCCCGGCATCTCGGCATACACAGGCATCGACGTTTATATTTAAGGATCTTTCGTCGGCAACGCACGTATTTCTACGGGACGATTCCGTTAGACGGCCCTTACAGTCACCATATTCCGGCCCGTACCGGGTCGTACGTCGCGCCAGTGATGGTAAAACTATGACTCTTGATATCAACCACAAAACTGTGACTGTTAGTGTAGATCGCATCAAACCGGCACACATGGATCACACGATCCATACCAGCCATGACCTCCCAAAGAGACCCACAGAACCAGCGACACACAAGACCCATGACCTCCCAAAGAAACCCATAGAACCTACAAAATACACAGACGTCAAGCCTGCCCCAAAACCGCCGTACACCACGCGGTCCGGTAGACGGGTCAAATTCAAGGATCTCTCCGATTTCGAGTAATCGGTCCGTCCTTCTCCGTGGGGGGGTGGTGTGGCGTTTATGAACGCACCCGTAAGCGCTGGCAACACCAGAAACCAACGGACAAAAACTCTATGGTGAGGAATTCAGAGCTAACCGACACAACGTGGTGGAGAGACCAGGTCTTAGATTGTTTAGTCGTTAGAATCAGCAGAATCTATAATTTCATGTACACGCCCGTTAGAGTTAAGTGTATCTGTCATAGTGTAAGGTTATGTTATGTGTATCTACAATAGCAAGTTATTATTATACGTTCGTATCAACTTCTACGCGAGTTTCATTCGTCTTCACTCCGCAATCCTCACCACAAGGGGGAACGAACATCTTCTGCCCGTGTCCCCAAACTTACATCCAAGCAGCCATCAGCCATTTTACAACGTTAAAATACCTACACTCCATAGAAATCGAAGAGTTTTATTTCATACACAAGAAATAAATAACACAGCGCCAACAGAGTACAAACGAGTACACGCCATGTCGTTGCGTTCACGGCGCCTTAGCAAACTTGAACTAAACAAAAAAATCGCCCAAGGTTGTTCACCTCCAAGAAAGGTCACTTTTAAGAGGAAAAGGACATCTTCTGACGATGAACCCCTCATATACCAAAAACATAAAAATAAGAAAGCCCTGCAAACGAAACATTCGCTGGAACGGACTGCTGTTAGGGAGAGTGCTCCCTTAGTGGGCATTCTTAAACACAGCGCTTCCATGGTGAGCATTACAGAGCCATACGTTTCCAAAGTTCCGTCCAGTACTGCTAAACAGAGCGTTACCAAGAAACAAAGCGCTCACATGGTGACCACACCTAAACAAAACGCTCCCAAATTGAGCACACCTGAAAACAGCTCTCCCGAAAAATCTCCAAAGAAAAGGCAACGGAGAAGGAGCTCGCCTGATAAATGTCTTAAGAAACAACGTTTGAAGAAAACTACACCTGAACAGAGTTCACCCGAACAGAGCTCTCCCGAGAAATCTCCGAAGAAGTCACTAACCAAGAAGAACAAAGCAAATGAAAAGGAAATATCACCCAAACAGGTCACTCCCCAGAAAAAGAATTCCGAGCCAGCGCCTGCTACACCAGAACTGGTCGTCTCTGTCAACGTCAAAGCAGACGAAGACTCTGCCCTGAACCGAGTCACCCCAGATGGCTGCATTATCCCGGACAACCCACGCGATACTGTTTCTATGCTCGCCCAAGAGAACGAGCTCGCCGTAGACGATATTTATTTATTTAAACTTCATGTACAATAGTGGTACATAGGCGGACTTAATGCCACAAGACATTCTCTACCAGTCAACCTTTGGGTTAATGAAGGATGTTTAATTAAAAGTGATACGCAATAATAATGAAGTACTTTAATATTTAAGTTGACTGAGACACTTTTACACATTACACGTATTATTCGCCATATTGTAAGAGAGAGAGAGACATCATATTTTCGTCTCATCTATTACATTGTCTAAACGTTCCATTCCGTTCAACACCCTACCTCAATGTAATAAATGAGACAACACCACAGCATAATATATATAACTTAAATACAACCTTCAGACTAATATACCTCTAACATAATACCACACATTTCACAAAATTTTAACAACAACTCCTTCTTTAACGGCTTAGTGTACATGTCTGCCACTTGTTCAGTGGTGGATACATATTTTACATTAATTTTTCCAAGCAATATTAATTCTCTTATATAATGATGTTTTATATCTATATGTTTAAGTCTTTTTACAGTATTTGTATTTGCTACCATAATGGCCGACTGATTGTCACATAATATTGTAATTGGAGATACATTAGAAATATTAAAATCATTAAGCATATTAATCAACCAACTAGCTTCACTTGATGCCATGCTCATTGCTACATATTTTGCCTCAGTGGATGAAATGCTTACAGTACCTTGTTTTTTAGAGCACCAAGATATAAGGCAATTAGAGAAAATAAAGCAATAACCAGTTGTAGACTTCCTATCACTCAGATCTCCCCCCCCAGTCAGCATCACAATACCCCAATAGTTTGTCATCATTACATTTATATACAAGCTTATAATTTATTGTATGTTTAATGTATCGCAACACCCTCTTTAAAGCTACTAATAAAGTTTCATTAGCACAGTCTTGGAATCTACTCAATATTGATACTGCCACACATAGATCAGGTCGAGTTCCCGATGCCGCATACATTAGACATCCAATAATCTGTCTACACAAATTTTCTTGATTTTTATCTGTTTTACTTTCACTTTCCAATATTTTAATATTAAAGTTTTGATCCATAGGTGTACTTATAGGCTTACAATTATACATATTAAATTTCTTTAAGACATTTTCTAGATAGGCTTTTTGACATAATTCTGTTACCCCATTATCTAAATTCTGTTTAACATTTATCCCCAGAAAGTCTGAAACCAACCCCAAATTTTTCATCTTAAATTCCCTACTTAGCATTAACTTAAAGTTACATATTTGGCTCGCCTCAGTTCCAAAAACAAGTAGATCGTCAACATAAATGAGTACATACATTTGTTGTTTATCATCACATTTAGAATAAAGACACGAATCACACTGAGATCTTTTAAAGCCTTCTCTAATCATAACAGAGTTGAATTTTACATTCCAGTATTTTGGAGATTTCTTAAGGCCATACAGAGACCTATTTAACTTAACAATATTTTCCCCATTGTTATATGCCCCTTGAGGTAATTTTAAATACACATCTTCCTCTATATCACCATATAAAAATGCCCCTGTTACATCCATTTGTGAGACTGGTAAATTAAGTTTTGTTGCTACTGCTAAAAATAATCTAAATGTCGACAATTTTGCTACAGGTGCATAAATATCATTGAGATCTAGTATATCATTTTGCTCGAACCCCCGAGCAACTAACCTAGCTTTATATTGCAGATTATTATTATTACTCTTAATCTTAAACACCCATTTACTACTAATAACCTTAGTATTTTCAGGTAGCTTACAAACATTCCATGTATTATTTTCCTTGAGAGTTTGTAGTTCTTTTTGTATCGCTTCTTTCCACTTACTAGAGTCTGGGCTACTCATGACTTCTTCAAATGTCTTAGGCTCACTGTCAGACACCCAAGCATTGTGACATTCATAAAACGCAGTCTGCTTCCTCACACGATTGCCTTGCCGTCTAGTGGTTATTTCATTACCACTTTGTCCACTCAAGTCCCCGCTTTTACTTGGCTCATACACACTTCCCTCACTTTCTGTACCACTACTAGTTTCTTGATAACTGTCCTCTGGAGGGTTTAAACATGTTTCTTCACTTGGCTCTTGTGTTTCACTGGCTTCACTGGCTGATAACTGTACAGGTAGGAGATCATACAAGTTGCTATCAAACTTTTCTACATCACTCTGATTATTTTCCAGGAAAACAATATCTTTTCTTATTTCAACACTATCACTGCAAGGGAAATATACTCGATATCCCTTTGTTGTTTCTCCATATCCCACCAGGAAACCTTTTTCTCCTTTTGGGTCCCACTTCTTCCTTTGTACTTTTGGTATGTGGATGAAAACAGTAGTACCAAATATTTTTAGGTTATTTATATCATATGTTTTGTTGAACCACAATTCATAGGGAGTTTTTGTTGGAACACTGCTCTTACCAGTTCTATTTATAACATAGGCTGCAGTATTGATGGCTTCTGCCCATAATTTCTTTGGTAGGTTCTTAGCACACAGCATCGTCCGAGCAGCCTCAACCAGTGTTCTGTTTTCCCTTTCTGCATTGCCATTCTGCTCCGGGGTGTAGGGAACAGATGTTTGGTGAATAATACCCTTTACTTGGAACATCTCATGGACCTCTTTGTTAATAAATTCTGTTCCATTATCACTTCTGAATATTTTAATAGTATTTCCTGTTTCATTTTCTACCTGAGCTATAAAGTTTCTTATACACTTCTTAATTTCATCCTTATTTTTCACAAAGTTAACCATCCTGTACTTTGAGTAGTCGTCTTTGAATACAACAAAATATTTGGAACCTCCTACTGATGTCACTTCCATCGGTCCACAGGTATCTGCGTGAATTATTTCACAAGTTCTCGTACTCACATTATCACTCGCAGGATAGGGCGAACGGTGAATTTTACCCTTCAAACAACTTTCACATATCTTAGAATCGAGCTCTTGAAAGCTGACATTGTTTTTCTTCAATATATCCTTTACATATTGTATGTTTTGATGGGCTAACCTTTCATGCCATGACTGCAAGTCTCCGTGAGTAACTTTTGCAGCATTAACTAAGCACTCCGTATAAAAACGACAGTCCAACACATACATATTGCCGCTTCGTTGTGCAACTGCTACAATTTCGTTGCGTTTATAAAATTCGCAACTATTACGATTTGTTATCAAAACATAACCTCTGCTCGTGACACGATTGACAGATAAAAGGTTCATTTTCAGTTCAGGAACGTAGAGGACGTTGTCAATGGTCGTGTGAATCCATTCGTTCCCGTTCCATACTTCAAGCGCCACCTGCCCGCATCCTTCGACACTAATCTGAGTTCCATTACCTACAGTCACCAACTTGTTTGTTACGCTCGAATACGATGAAAAAAGTTTATGGTCACAGCACATATGTTCACTTGCACCGGAGTCTACTAGCCACTGGGTTTTATGAAAATTATCGCCGATTGCACTGACTACAACGAATGCATTGTTTTCTTTTTGTTTCTTGAAACGACACTCACTTTTGACATGTCCAACTTTATTACAATAATAACACTTCCGCTCAAATCGACCGTCTTTGTTGTTATTATTTTTATTATGATGATTGTTCGAACTTGCACTTTGATTAGATCTACATTCACTTTGAAAATGTCCCGGTTTATTACATTTGTAGCACTTCACCAATTTTTTGTTGAAGTTTTTCTTAGCAACAAATGCAGTAGAAGATGATTGCGCACTTTCACCGCCGCTTTTCTCCGTTATCCTCTCCTCTTCTATTAACAACCTGGCTACTAAATTATCGTAGGTCTGCTTATCGTCAGGCGCAGATTCCCAGGCTGATACAAAATGTTTGTATTGATCTGGTAACGACATCAAAACTTTCGTTATTACGAACTTATCCGATATAGTTTCACCGAGCTGTTTCAATTGATTCTGCATTTCCTGTATCTTTGATAGAAAAGTAGACATCTCTGCCCCTTCTTCGTATTTAAACTGAAAGAATCTTTGCTGCACAATATGAATGCTCGTCTCTGATTTTTGTTCATAGACACTTAGTAATTTTCGCCACATCTCAGTCGAGGTTTCACATGATAAAATATGTAGCATCACATTTTCTGACATTCTGGTAACCAGCAAGGTCTGGGCTTTTGCATCGCAAGTTTCCCATCGAGTACGGTCGGCATCATTTTCAGGTTTTATCTTAGTGCCGTTTACTATGTCATACAATCCCTGGCCTCGCAGCAAAACCATAGTCTGGAACCGCCATATATTCCAATTCTTCGCACCTTCCAATTTTATTGCTCCCTGTCCGTGTAATAACGAATCCATTGTATTTTCTTGATTCTACTTCTTCTTGCCTCGTTCCAACCAGGAACAAGTAATTTCTTTCCCGGCAAAATTCTAACCTCCAAGCACACGACACAACGACGCCGCACGTGCCTTATTTTTCACGTTGATACTTTTTGCCAGTAATGACTTCTTCCGTATACTTTTATCCAATCTGATTACGAGACTGGGCCCATAACCTGAAGGATGTTTAATTAAAAGTGATACGCAATAATAATGAAGTACTTTAATATTTAAGTTGACTGAGACACTTTTACACATTACACGTATTATTCGCCATATTGTAAGAGAGAGAGAGACATCATATTTTCGTCTCATCTATTACATTGTCTAAACGTTCCATTCCGTTCAACAGTTAAATAGGACAAAATTGTGATAGGGTACAAAAAAATAAATTAAGAATACTACTTTCGAAAATGTAGGAATATACTTTTGACGATATGGTCGCCATGTGGTGTGAAGTCACGTTTATCAGCACATCACGTACAGTACATAGTTTTTAATTAGTATTAGCCTTAGTATTAGCATAGTATCACGTACGATCTATGTACATATATATGTATGTACACTCTTTTGCAAAAAAAACGGGCACCTAAGGAAAGAAGGTTGGCCAAATCGTACCAGGTGACGAAACGATGGCGTCCCAATATGCCATATATATGAAAAATACCCTTATTTTTTAAGGTCCTAAAAAACACAAGAAATACCTCTCTAGGTAGCCACAAAAAAAAGTTATTCGTTTATTTTTGTTTTTGTAACTGTTTCGAAATTATTTAAAATAATGGTTTCAGAACGCACTTAAAGACGATTAATTTCGCGTATGAAAGGACTTGGTATTCAAACACTATAATTATTCACGTTTTTCTGAATAGTTGTTAATTGTAATTCAATTCAAATAGTTTGTATAATAGGCATCAAATCAACTAATATATTTATTATGCACTGGATTCTTGTCATTAAATAATTATGTAGGTTCATAGCAAGCTAAGCGTTTTGTTCAATTACATACAACGGAACGTCATTTGTCATCGACAAGTTGCACAATCTATGGTCATCGATCCGCGCCATTGATTGACACCCGGCCATAGAGTACTATTATTATAAATGGAATAGAGAGCCCTCTTGTCAGATTTTTTGGTACCCCAGTTCCTACTACTGCCATCTGGTAGACCACTCCTGAATTAATCCATATAGGTCACGTGACCTCTACTGTATAATACCTACATATCTATAGCTAGTATATATGTGCAAGATGTTTATATATTTGGGCAGGGTGCAAACGTGCGTCTTGTTTCCGATACCGAACACTTTTTGTTCGTCTTTGTGTCAAGTTTCTTCCACTTACGAGTATGTGTCCAGTGGAAGCAACTTGGCACAAAGACGAACAAGTGTTTGGTTTCGGAAACAAGACACACGTTTGCACCTTGCTTAAATATATAAACATCTTGCCCATATATACTAGCCTCTTCTGATTATTATTTGATAATATACTACTACATAGATATAGTTTCAGCAATAAAATATACACGTCATTCATTTAATTATTTATTTATTTTCTTTCTTATGCCTATTTTTACTATAATAATTTTGGGCTAAGATATGGTGAATAACGTTGCAACAAACAAGCACAAGAGTTCACAGATAAACAGTAAAGCGTCTATGCGCGCACAAAAAACTTATAAACTAGAGCGTCTTTTCGCAAATGTTTCCGATAATGATGCGAGGTATAATCTCAACAGAAATGGCGAGGAGAACGAAAGTCAACTACACACACTATCTGGAGTATTACAAACTCGAACAAAACAGAGTATATCACAAAACGAGATAAAATCTACAAAAACGCGCATACGCAAGCCGTAGCCACCATTTTTTGATAATGACAGGTGTATGATTTTTAGACATGACTTTTTTTTGACGTTTATTATTTATTCTGTTCTGTGAACATTTAATGCAATAAGTTAATTGATTTAAGTTTTAAGTACTCTCTCAATTAAAATAATTTGATAATCTAACTCAAAGAAATAAATAATTTAAAAAATATATATTTAGTCTATTTACGATTTGAATGCCATCTAGCGGACTTCAGTGCACGAAGGTGATTTATTTCGAGGAGCGGTGTAACAGATGGCGCTAGTATCTTTCAAATATTAAACCACTACGTTATTGTCCCCCCCCTGCACCCGGCAATCATTCGCATCATATTATATTGTAGTCTTTGATTCGCATCATCTTATATTCGCTTCACTCGTTGTTGTGGATACGTACTATTTTGGATTTCCTTCTGTTGTTTTGACCTCGGCATTGTTTTACGGACTGATAACTACCACTTGTGACGATTATTCTGTGCTTTTGATTTCTGGACATCGATTTTGCATCTTTGCTAATTGTGAGAGACATCATGCAGACTACAACTACACAACTAGCCCTGCGATTGCTCTGTGTTAATTGTAACATACGCATAGATACACTTCGCCGCCATCTCGTTTTTGAACTGGATACCAGAGTTGTTTCTAAGATCTGCGAGTGGAATTCTTCAATAATAGTACGTATTTACATACCTACTTATTTTATAAAACTAACTTAAACCATCACACTCAATCATACATCATAATACAACTCTAATTCTTATTTTAGATCACTGAAGAAGACTACATATGTGATGCCTGTAAACAATTGGCAATGCAGCATGTCAACTCCGGATTAGCCAATGAACCTGGTGCCTCATCTTCCCGTGGCCACATGCATGTTTGCATACTTTGTGGAAGTTCTCTGCGGAACCGTAAATGTGACCTTATTGTGAGAGAGAATCTATCTTGGGCATCAATAAAATCTTATCGACATCATATCATCATGAGAGTATAGGATCTTTGGAAAACGTTCACAAAACTTTAGGCGCGTATTTAAGGATACAGACGGATAATAATCCATCATCGTGATGTTCCTGGATTCCATATTGGTGTTTTTCTTATAACACAACAGTAAATACTGTGACCAAATATACACCTTATGAATTAGTTTTCGGTAAAATTTGCAGGTTACCAAGTAGACTACAAGGTGAAAGTGTTGAACCTTTGTACAATTTTGATGATTATCCTTTAGAATTTAAGTACAGATTCCAAAGGGCACAGAATGATGCGAAACAAAATTTGATAGCAAGTAAGTTGGCAAGGAAACATTGTTATGATAAGAATCTTAATTTAATAACTTATAAAGAAGGTGACTTGGTATTGATAAAAAACGAAACAGGCAATAAAGTGGAATGCATTTATAATGGACCATTTGAAATTGTAAAGGACGAGTCACCAAATCGCTCGTTTGCGACAAGGATGACATAACTCAAAAATAAGAAATACAGGACAGCTTTTTTGTAAGTTCTAAAAATATTTTCAGTATATTGCCAATATTTTTTTTGCATAGAGAAACTTTTTATCAAAAGATTAAAGGTTTATTTTACGTATTTCGTTACTTGATTTAATACTTGCTTTCCTTAATTTTATATTCAACTACAAACAACATCGAAAAATCTAAATTTTGAGTATGTCATCCTTGTCGCAAACGAGCGAAATGTCATTGTAAAAAATAATAATAAGATAGATGTAATACATAAGAATATATAGGTGTGTTGGTGTGGTGAGATGCGTAGATAGGTGTCGGGGTTTGATCGAGCAATGACTTAGTCCAGGCACGGTATCAAATGATAAGTTTTATTGTCTACTTTGCACAAGCCACACAGAAGAAATAGTTCCACACACACAACACAATCAATAGAGTAGAAGTAGAAATAGAAGGAGTGAAGAGAATAAGATGAGCACAGCGATAGCATACGAAATACAAACATGAATAATATGCGTGAGGTACGCGTAAGCGATGGTTCGGTTAGCAAGCGACACGGGCTCCGCGAGCAAGCACAGTGGGCCGACTGGTTTTGGTCACTGGTCGGTGGCGTGATATTTATGGAATGCGCCTCGACGCGTTTGCGCGTTTCCAATGCACGACACGGCAGATTTATATTTATTAGTAATGTGTTTGTATTCAATTACGGTGTATGTGCTTTTACTAAGTGTTTGTATATTATGTGTTGTGTAGTGTATGTGAGTTGGCCACATTACTCCCCCCCAGAGACCGTCCTACGGGCGATAATAATCTGGGAAGCGAACTCGGCGGCCCGAACGCGTCCTTCTGACGTCATCCTGAGCTAGGGTGTTTTGTCCGACAGGCACAGGATCAGGGATGGGTTCAGGATTGGACTTGGAAATCGGAGTGGGGGTAGGGTTGGGAGACGGGTCTACCTGCGTATAGGCCGGTTTGAGGCGGTCTATTGATACAGTGACGCATTTGCCCTTCACTAAGATTTTAAATGTTTTGTCCCCTCGTTCCAGCACTTCATAAGGGCCGGTATAGGCAGGTTGTAAAGAGCCCCGGGATGTATCATCCCTTAAAAATACATATCTGGAGGAGGGCAAGTCTTTATGGATAAAAACTTTAGCGTTATTGTGTCGTGCAGCAGGCGTGGGTTGCAGTTTGGTTACGATTTGGCGCAACCGTGTGGTGAATTCCGATAAGTCAGTGCAGCGGGCGGCCGTAGTCTGGAAAAATTCTCCTGGTAAGCGTAACGGTTCGCCGTACACCAACTCGGCTGATGATGTTTTGAGGTCGTCTTTTATTGCGCTTCGAATGCCCAATAATACGAAAGGCAACATGTCCACCCAGTTGCTATCAGCGTGGCACGTTATTGCCGCTTTTAGCTGTCTGTGGAATCGTTCCACTAGCCCGTTGCATGCTGGGTGATACGCGGTTGTTCTGCGATGTTTGTATCCGATCATTTTTCCTAGGTACTGGAAAAGTGACGATTCAAACTGTCGTCCGCGATCAGTGACAATATCTGTTGGACATCCAAACCTGGATATCCACGATATTAATGCCTTCCCAACCGTCTCTGCTGTGATATCTGGCATTGGCGTGACTTCTGGCCAGCGAGTGAAACGATCCACAGCAGTTAGGCAGTAGCGATAGCCCTGTGAAATTGGAAGGGGGCCGATAATGTCCACGTGTATGAACGCAAATCGGGCGCGAGGTAAATCGTAAGTGCCCAATGGTGATGACACGTGGCGATGAACCTTAGCGCGTTGACACGTCAAACACTGACGGGACCAATCTCGACAGTCTTTGCGCACACCAGGCCAAATAAATCGATGGGATACCAATTTTGCGGTAGCGTTGGCGCCTGGGTGGCTGAGACTATGGAGACTGTCGAAAACTTGTCTCCTCAGTGGCTTGGTGACGAAGGGTCTTGGTGTGGGAGTGCTGACGTCACAATAAAGCTCTGCCTGGGAATTTGGTATTTGCTGCTTTTGGAGACGGAGTGATGATTCTCCTTTTAGTAGATGAGTCAGCTCTGGGTCGGACGCTTGCGATGATGCCAGTACGTCTAGGTCGATTGGCATCTGCAGTTCATCGACACGTGACAGCGGGTCAGCGACGACATTGTCCTTTCCCGATATGTGTCTGATATCTGTTGTGAACTGCGAGATGTAATCTAGGTGACGGTACTGGCGAGGCGCGCAGTTAGTTTTTATTCTTTCATTGAAAGCATAACTGAGTGGCTTATGGTCCGTGTATACCACGAAGTGTCTTGCCTCAAGCATATGCCGAAAGTATCTGATACTTTCGTATATGGCTAATAGCTCGCGGTCATAAGGTGAGTATTTTTGCTGTGAGGGACTCAATTTCCGAGAGAAGAATGCTAGTGGCTGCCATGCGCCATCTTTGAGTTGCTGCAGCACTGCACCCATTGCTAGGTCGGATGCGTCTGTCACCAACGCCAGTTCGGCCTGACAGTCGGGGTGTGCGAGAAGTGCTGCGTTAGCAAGGCTCTCCTTGCACTGATTGAAAGCCTCTAGAGTTTTCCCTGACAAGTTGACTGGGTGGGATGCCTTTACACTGCCAGCTAGCAAGGCGTTTAAAGGTGCTTGGTATGTTGCTGCTTGCGGAATGAAACGCCTGTAAAAGTTCAGCATTCCTAAAAATCGCCTGAGTTGCCTGACTGTCTTGGGTGCGGGGAAGTCATTTATGGCCTGTACTTTTGATTCCAGGGGTTTGGTGCCGGATGGGGAGATTTGGTGACCTAAAAACGTCACCTCTGCTGCTCCGAATACGCACTTAGAAGTGTTGACTAGGACGCCGTATTCCTTCATTCTGGTGAAAAGCTGTCGAAGGTGAGCCTCGTGCTCGGCCTCGTCCTTGGAAAATACGAGGAAATCGTCAAGGTATGAGTAGCAGAAGTCGAGCCCTCTAGTCATCTCGTCAACAAACCTCTGAAACGTTTGACCTGCGTTTCTCAGGCCGAAGGTCATGAAAGGGAACTCGAATAACCCGAAGGGTGTTATGATGGCGGTTTTCTGTATGTCATCCTCATAAACCGGTATTTGGTTGTATGCCTTTGTTAGGTCTATGGTCGAAAAGATAGTACAACCTGCGATGGAGTGGGAGAAGTCATGGATATGCCTAATAGGATAACGGTCGGGGACGGTTCTTGCGTTGAGCATACGATAGTCGCCACAAGGTCGCCAGCCGTTATCCTTCTTAGGCGCAAGGTGTAGGGGTGAAGCCCAAGGGCTTTCAGAAGGACGCGCCGTTCCGTTGCTGAGCATTAGCTCGAATTCCCTTTTTGCTATTTGGAGTTTGTCAGGTGCAAGTCTACGGGGTGTACAAGCAATAGGTGGTCCTGGTATTGTTCTAATGTGGTGTACCGTGTTGTGCTTTGGAATGACCGGTGTGCCTGAGGGGCGTGTAATGTCCGGGAACTTACTCAACAGCTCGTGGTAGCGCGTGTCGCCTGTCGAAACCTTGACTGAATATATATTTGCTTTAGCAAGTGAAGCACTTGTGGTCAAAGTTGTTGTGTTATCAATAAGGCGTTGGTTGCGGCAATCTACTATTAAACTGTAACAGCTAAGAAAATCAACGCCTATTATGGGTTTTGTAACGTTTGCCACGGTGAAGCGCCACGGAAAGTTGCGTCTTAAGCCTAGATTTAGGTTTAACTCTATAAAGCCGAAGGTGTCGATGATGCTTCCGTTGGCGGCACTCAGCTGAAAGTTCGTCTTGGTTCGTCGTTCCCGAAGCGTAGAACGAGGGTAGACGCATAGGTCACTGCCGGTATCTACCAGGAATTGGATGTTCGTGCTGCGGTCAATTACGTAGAGGCGACCTGTCGATGTTGGGCAATCGTCTGTCGCCATTAGCGACTGCCTTTGCTGTTTTCCGGCTTGTTGTAGTCGCAAGGCTTGGTGCAGTTATGTGCCTCTGCCCCGAAGTTCGCGTGGTACCAGCAGATCGGGTACTTGCGGTAACTCGAGTTTGACCTGCTGCGCTGTCGCGGTGATGAGCGTCGGCGTTCGCGTGATCTTGCTCGTCCAGCGGATGCTGAACAACATGACGCGCGAGTATGCTCCTCTAGCTTCAGGGTAAGCTGCTGCACCATTTTCTTCAACTCTGCGATCTCATCTGATGAGCCTTGTGTGCTACGAGTTGACGCTGCGGCGACGTTGCATGGTGTCGTCAGCTCCTGTATGCGGTCTGCCAGGTCTGAAAGTTGTTCCATGGAGAGAGTTGGTTGTGATGCCAGCAGGGTCTGGATGTTCGACGGTAGCCGGTTGCACCATATGGTCTTCACGAAGTCTTCTGGAACAGTCGGTCCGGCTAAGTCTTGGAGGTGCCTTAAGAACTGTGATGGCTTTCTGTCTCCCAGCTCTTCGTGTGTCAGCAGCTGCTTGACCTTCCTCTCATGGGAATCCGATAAGCGCTTGATGAGCTCGGTTTTTAATTTGTCGTAGCGATTTTTTGTCGGTGGATTAACAATGAGGTCTTTTACGGCCTTCGCGTATTGCATGTCTAGGTTGTTCGTGACATGCGTGAATTTTGTTTGATCGTCAGTGACGTCATGAGTACTGAACTGACCTTCTATCAATGCGAACCAGAGTTCTGGGTCCTCCGGAGAAAACGGTGGCACTTTTATTTTGACGTTGTCGCGGTCAGTGGACACGCGCACTTTCCTTGTACGGTGTGTCACGTTGTCGTCCTTTTTCGAAGTGGCCGTTTTAGCGGAATCCGAATCACTGTTGTCACTCATGGTACTTAACTTGAATCCTCGTGTCCTCAGCGGGGTCACCAGTTATAGGTGTGTTGGTGTGGTGAGATGCGTAGATAGGTGTCGGGGTTTGATCGAGCAATGACTTAGTCCAGGCACGGTATCAAATGATAAGTTTTATTGTCTAGTTTGCACAAGCCACACAGAAGAAATAGTTCCACACACACAACACAATCAATAGAGTAGAAGTAGAAATAGAAGGAGTGAAGAGAATAAGATGAGCACAGCGATAGCATACGAAATACAAACATGAATAATATGCGTGAGGTACGCGTAAGCGATGGTTCGGTTAGCAAGCGACACGGGCTCCGCGAGCAAGCACAGTGGGCCGACTGGTTTTGGTCACTGGTCGGTGGCGTGATATTTATGGAATGCGCCTCGACGCGTTTGCGCGTTTCCAATGCACGACACGGCAGATTTATATTTATTAGTAATGTGTTTGTATTCAATTATGGTGTATGTGCTTTTACTAAGTGTTTGTATATTATGTGTTGTGTAGTGTATGTGAGTTGGCCACAAATAGAACAAAATTATATTGTAAGAGTTAGAATGAGAGTTTAAAATGTATAAGAAAAAAAAACGTACCTAATTTAGTTTTTTTTTAACTTTAAGAGGGGTGATGTGGTGTGAAGTCACGTTTATCAGCACATCACGTACCTACAGTACATAGTTGAAGTTAGTATTAGCCTTAATATTAGCATAGTGTCACGTACGATCTATGTATATATATGCCACCAATTAAAGAAGAAGGAGAGTTGACTCTCGGAGTAGTACACATCACGTTGTTTACTTAACCCCTCCTCTCCCCCCACATCGCAGCCAAAGAGGGCGCGCTCGCCACTGAGAGTACGTGCGACGTAGATGGCAGGATGTCCACACCGGGCGCGCCCGCTTTAGAAATCATGGTCGCCACAGAGGATGAGGTCACACTAGGATGTTACGGTTGCCAAAGATTTCATGCTCGCCAAAGAGGATAAGCTCGCCAAAGATGGAATGCTCGCCTCAAACAGCGAGCTCGCACTAGATGAAACGGTTGCCAAAGAGAGCTTGTTCGCCAATGAAAGCGAACTCGATATAGACGACTTGATTGCCACAGAGAGCGCGCGCGCCTTTGATGTCATGCTCTCCTCAGACGACGAGATTGCTCTTGATAACACGATTGCCAAAGAGGGCATGCTTGCCGAAAAGGATTACCTCGCCATAGATGGTATGCTCGCCACAGAGGGCGAGCTCGCACTGGATGAAACGATTGCTGAAGAGGGCACGCTCGCCACAGGTGACACGGTCGCCAAAGAGGGCGCGATCGTCATTGATGGCATGCTTGCCACTGACAGCATGCTCGACATACTTGGCGGCGCCGGTGCTGGACTAGCTATCCCATCCGTCCAGGCTAATCCGTCATTGGAACAGAAAAATTATGAACCAATTGAAGATGAATTAATTAGGTTACAGTTTGACGACAATTCCCACGATGAACCGGCAGAGATGGACAAGGTTGACAATATGGCGGAAAAGCTGGGCGATATATCGAAATTTCAGGAGGGCTCTGTTAACCCTTGTGACCCGGTCGTCACCAGCGAGGTGAGACTCGAGGATGCCATTAAGAACTTTTCCGGGAAACGTGTGGTTTCTCCAGGTTAGAAGTTTTTATTTCTGTTATGGTCCTTATTTTAATTTTGTATCCCCCTTAATTTAGATTCCTCCTGTTTTAGAACCTGGACCAAGTGGCATGCAGTTCCAAATCAGCGCATACGACTCTGATACTGAAGAACACGAAGAATACTACAATAATACGAAAATGTACTTAGGTAAATCCATACCTGAAAGGTATTTACAAGAAGTCTTACATGGCACATGTTCGAACGTAGAACATGTTGTGCGTAACCGAAAGCTTCAGAAAAAGACTTGTCTTGGGGCATCGTTGCGCTCAGACCGGGATGTTATAAATGCATCCAGTGAACTATTGGACTCCTGCTGCAAACTTTGCAAGCCCTGCCTCAGGATAGAGAAACTGATGAAAATTTCGGCATTAATTAGGCAAAAAATAGAATCAAGTAATAATATAAACGTGCAGAATAACAACGCCGAGGATCAAGAGAGCGAACTAGTAGAAAAAGAACAAGATGAGCACGAAGAACCTTCAGATGCAACAAATGCACACCAAAACAAAGAACTTTTCTTGCTTCTTCCGAGACATTCTCGTATGATGCTGAAAATAGGAACTAACGTCTATCACGTAAGTCTCGGAAAAGTGTGTTTTTTCTAGAGGAAAAAGAGCACATTTTAGATAGGTTAATTGAGACCCTGTCAGTCGGCCAACTGATAAATGACAGTGCAGAGGGTAGCATCGACAATGCACAGATTCGAATCGAACTTGCGGAGGGTCGAAACAACAATGCGGAGGGTCGAAAAGACGATACACAGGTTAGAATCGACAATTCAGAGGCTCGAAACGAAAGCACAGTGTGCCGGAAAGTGAGTTTTGAAAATCGCAGATTGAGCATGTCATCTGAAAGTGAATTGAGCGATAGTAGTATTACTCCCGAGCAAGAAACAAAAAACCGCGTACATCATCACAAAATTATAGCTGCTAAAAGACGATTAGCTACAGCGAAGCTGATGCAAGACCGCATGCGAGAAGAAAAAGAAAAAGAGATAGCTGCGCTCGAAGATCAAAAACAAGCTGAAATACCTCGTATTATGGCTGAGAAAAATATTTGTGTGGCGGAAATATCTCGCTACCAAGAGAGGTTCACTTTGATGCAGAAGGAAAAAGAAAGAGAGTTTGCTCGCCTTAAAATGGAGATCAGAGAAAAGTTGCGAGCAGAGATGGAGGCTGATCGTAGTATGATCGCTGAAGTCGACGGTATGGCGTGGGTACTTGAAAATGAAAAGGATGCCAAGAGTATGAACCAAGAAGACCTTGAAGATAAAGAATTTGCTCAGCCTGGCACCAGCGGCCTAGGGCCAGCGGATGGTGGGGTACTAGTAGATGCGCCTGAGTACCACCCTACTTTGGAGGAATTTGCTGTAAGTATGTTTAAATGTGTAGTCACTTTACGAGTTTCAAAAATTCAGAACCAATTTTCTTGACAAGATTATTTCATGATAAAAATGTTTATGATGTAATGTTTTTTTTTTCAGGATCCCCTTAAATTCTACGGGAAAATCATTACGATTTGGTATTTGTAAGATAGTGCCGCCTCCTGGTTGGCAGCCCCCACATAAACTAGAGGACGATATGAGATTTGATGTAACGAACCAGTTTATTTCGCGGCTGCTCAGCCGCTGGGGACCGGCCGCAAGAGAACTTTGTGCTATCAAGTTATGCCTCCTGCAACAAAACATTTCAATTAATCGATTACCAAATGTAATTGTATTAATACCGGATATTTATGGTATTGTCTTGTTTTCCATTAAATAATTTGTACTATTGTTGTTTTCCATAATCGTCCCCCCTCATAATATTTACTTGCATTATTATCATTAATACTAATAACGCTTGTCATGTCAACTTATTAGTCATAACTTTTATTTGCCATAAAATAAGTTTCCATAATAACATGTGTTATAATAATGAGTTTCTATAAGAACACATTACATAATGGATACTTGACATAAGCAACATTTAATATAATTTAGAAACGTTTATTGTTTTGTCCAAATAATAGTATCATTAAGGCGTTTGGTCTATAATCAAAAGATTTAATACGGCAAACCATCTTTAGACAATAAACTGTTAGTCAAAATCGAAACGGCTAGGTTAGCGAAGCGAGCGTGCCGCGGCAGCGGTCGCCGAGCGCCAGATTTCCTTTTTTGCAAAGCAAGCATGCATGGTTGATTACGTTTATTTTTAGGTTTCCTTACGAATAAAAAAAATCTGTATCGTATAATCATACTAGCTTATGCCAGCGGCTGCGCCCGCTTCGATAATTGACCCACGGGATCGTCCCACCGGGATGAATGATGAAGCCTATGTGCTATTCCAAACTATAATCTATCTCTGTGCCAAATTTCATCCAGATCCGTTCAGCCGTTCTGGCGTGATAGAGTAACAAACATCCATCCATCCATCCAAACTTTCACATTTATAATATTATATAATCATAATCATATATTAATCAATATCATTCCAATAATATAACAATAGGTATTATTTTAATGAAAAACAATATTATTTTAAATTTAACATGATTATTATTATCTCCTTTATTCATTTATCATCTCATTTTTTTCATTTTTAAATATTTCTAAAAAAAAGACAGTAAAACATTTAAAAATAAAAAAAATAGTTGTGCGCCGGTATCGGGAGCAGGGTCCAAGCTACCGGTGGTTAGGGCTCCAGAGACAGGAACTTCCTCACAATGCGAGCCGTATCAAGGAGTACTGGCTTCTGAATGAGGCTCTTGATCCAACCGCCTAAAGAGAGCCTCGAAAGATGTTCGTTGAGGCTCTTGACCATAAGGCAATTGGCCGTCACGTTATTATTTTCTTTATTCATTTATCATCTCATTTTTAACCGACTTCTAAAAAAGGAGGAGGTTCTCAATTCGGTTGTATGTTTTTTTTTTTTTTTTTTTTTTTGTGTTTGTTACCTCATATCTCCGTCATTTATGAACCGATTTGAAAAATTCTTCTTTTATCTGAATGGATCTACTTCCCGATTGGTCCCATAGAAATTTCATCAAAATCGGTTCAGCAGTTTGGTTTTGAAATCAAAATAGCTGGAAAAAATTTCATCCAAGTAAAAGAAATTGCGAAATTGATACTTGACAAGGATTTGTGTGTGATACTATAACTGTACTATAACTAAAAAGGGTAAAATAAAAACTTTTTTGCAAAAAAAAACCGACTTCCAAAAAAAACACTAAAAAAGTGGAAAATAACATTACTTTCGGAAGTCGGTGCCAAAAAAGTCAATGAAACAAACCATAGTCACCGACTTCCGAAAGTAATGTTATTTTCCACTTTTTTAGTGTTTTTTTTGGAAGTCGGTTTTTTTTATAATTATCACTTGCTACGGTGAAGGAAAACATCGTGAGGAAACCAGCATAATTTTTTTTTTTTTTTTTTTTCGGATGGGAAATCATCAAATGACTTCTCCCGCTCTGGGCTGAGCGGGAGGGAGTGTCAGACTTTTACTGACTAAAACCCACCCATGTTCCTTCATCGCCCTTTGTGTTCCGGGGCCGCGGTATCTCTTTCGAACAACCCGCAGCACCCGGCAGGCATCGGCCCTTGCGGGCCCCTTCCCTATGCTGACATCTCTTTGAGGCGCGCGTGGAACACGAACGCGCCTTTGACACGGCCTGTCGTCCTAAGACGGAGGGACGGCGAGCTAGCCCTTAGCTCACCGTCCACAGGCCCGCGTCTACGGTGGCCGGGGGCCACCCCGGTGGTGGCCCCCGACGCCCGGTGCGTCTCCCGCGGCGGCTGGGACGTGAGGAGGAACGCTCTCTCTCACGTTCCGCCTCCTCCTTTGCTAGCATGACTGCTTCGCAAAAGGAGGTGACGGCTTCCCATTCCGTCTCGCTCCGGACCATGGCTCGAACCAGGGCCGGACGCGAGAGGTCGCCGCCGCCGATCGCCGCTATGAGGACACGGCGTTGCTCCGCCCAAGCGGGGCAGACCTCCACCGTATGCTCCACCGTGTCCTCCGGTCGATCCTCGCAGTGGAAACACCCGGGCGTCTCCTCCCGCCTGATTCGGTGCAGGAATCTCCCGAAACAACCGTGTCCGGTGAGGACCTGCGTCAGGCGGAAGGTGAGGACGCCGTGGCGCCTCCCAAGCCACTCCTCAAAGAGGGGACTTATCGCCACTATCGTGGCGTGCCCTGCACGGGGTTGCGACAGTCGCTCTCTCCATGTCACCATGAGATCGGCCCCGAGGTTTGTCCGCTGAGCGGCAATTAGCCGTGGCAGCGGAGTAACCCCCCGGCGAAGAACCTCCGCGCGCCATTCATGTAGGCGCGCGAGGACTATCGCCTCCAGATCCCATGGTGGCAATCCGGCTAGGAGGCTCGCAGCCTCGCCCGAGATCGTGCGGAACCCACGGACCATCCTTACGGCTACCACCTTTTGGGGCGCGTTCAGATAATGGGCGGCTCGCCGCCTCAAGGAACGCGCCCACACCGGGGCACCGTAAAGGGCCATGGACCGCACGGCCCCCGCATAGAGCCTCCGGCAGGAGGCGTTCGGCCCCCCCAGATTGGGCAGGAGCCGCCTGAAGGCAGCCCCAGTCCGTTCCAGTTTAGGGGCCAAACGTCGGAAGTGCTCCACGAAGTTCCACCGGCTGTCGAGGACACGTCCCAGGTACTTCAACGTCGACCCGACGCCGATGGAAACCCCTCCTACCGTCAGTGAGGATCCCGACGGTGGCGCATTCCGAGGCCCATGAAAGCACATGGCCTCGGACTTGTGCAATGCCACCTCGAGACCCAGTTGCCGGATCCTCTCAACGACTATCGCAACCCCGCGTGTCATCAGGTCGGCCGCCGCCTCGTGCGACCTCCCCTGTGCCAGCACCAGCGTGTCGTCAGCGTAGCACACTACGCTGACGCCACTAGGGAGGTCGGCGCGCAGCACCCAATCGTAACCGATGTTCCACAAGGGCGGTCCTAGAACCGATCCCTGTGGGACACCGCACGACATCTCTCGCCGGTTCCACTCTCCGGAGTGACCGGGGTAGATGACGGCTCTGTCCGTCAGGTAATCCCCGACCACACGTCGAAGGTAGGTCGGCACCCGGTGATACCGGAGTGCCTCCCCAATGCAGCTCCAGGGCATGGAGTTGAAGGCGTTGGCGATGTCGAGAGACACCGCCAAGACAACCCCACCCCGGGACACCGCATCCCCCGTCGTGAGGGCTCTCACGCGCATGGTGGCGTCCACCGTGGAGCGCCCCTAGCGGAAACCAAACTGGTGTTCCGCAAGATCCGGACCCATATCCGCAAGGTGCTCGGCGAGGCGGTTTGCAATGACTCTTTCAAAGAGCTTGCCCACCTCGTCGAGCAACACAACGGGCCGGTATGCGGACGGAGAGTCCGCAGGGCGCCCCGGCTTCCGAATGAGGACCAGCTTCCCCGTCTTCCAACGAAGCGGGAACTGGCCTCTCCAAGCATGCGCTTAGGAGCCCCTCCAGTCGGGGCCCGAGAGCCTCAAAGGCCAGGACCCAGGCTTTGCCAGGCAAGCCATTGGGTCCCGGGGCGGTATTTTTGGCCTTGAGCCGTCCTACCGCCACTCTCAGGTCTACCCCAGCCACTTCCGGGACGTCGTCGTCGTCGTAAACCAGCATACCTGAGAGATATTTCTCGACGGTATGTAAAGCCAAGTCAGAGGCCCATGGGCGGCATAAAAACTCTGACACCAGGTTAGGCACTAACCACACGATAAAGAAGAAGAAGATCTCATTTTTTACATTTTTAAATATTTCTTAAAAAAAAGACAGTATTAGTATGAGCCTCATGTGGGACACTGCAGGGCAAAGGCCTCCCTTCCCTCTTTCTATTTTTCTCTATCATGGGCTATTTGGGCCCAATCCAGCGTCCAAAAGTCCAGCTCGTCACGCCACCTCCTTCTGGGCCTTAACATGATTATAACATCAAAATTGCAGGTGCTCGTAAACCAGCATTGTTGTGCTAGTATGGGCAAATGAATATTATGGTGAATAAATGAATGTTATGTAAAACGACATAATTGAAAATGGATAATATAGCAAATTAATTTATGGATTAAAATTATTATGACACTTGATCGATTATGATCAATGAAATGAGTGAAAATGATTTTATGTAATTTCACGATTATGGCAACTGAAGCGTTATTTCTAATGAAATTATGGCAAATACAAGTATGGTATATAAAATTATTGCATTTTAAATTATGTCAAACATTAGTAAACCGATATTTATACTAAACAGTGTCTCTTTTGCACGTTTTGCGAACTAAACGACGACTGGAATAAATAATAACTTCTTTGCAAAAAAAACGGGCGGTTTTGATTAAAAAAACTATTTTACTGGCACGTTATAAAGAGTCTGGGTATGAAAAAAAGTTAATATCGAATTCGAAACTTTTGTATTTAAAAATAACAATCCCTTTTTCAGTTTGTGACTTTTTACTTACTTTTCGCGGGTTTGCGGTTAAAAGGTTAGCATGCAACTAAAACTAACTTCTCGTTATTTTTAGTAGAATAATTTATGTTTGTCACATAATCCTGCCTTATCGTGACTTAAAACAGGTATCTTTATGTCGATTGTAATGGCAGAAAAAGCAAGAGCTAGTTTTTCTAGCGCTGCTGGAAAAGGGGTGTAACCAATGTTATGTCTCACAGCGGTTAAACGTGAGTCGTTCAACCGTCCAAAGAACGTGGACTCGATACCAAGAGACAGGTTTCGTTCAGAGAAGGTAAGGTTCTGGGAGAATACGTTGCACACAACCACGAGACGACCTCTTTTAGTGACTCAGGCGCTGTGGAACCGCAAATGCAGTTACATAGACCTCAAAAGAAACCTTGAAGAGGTAAGAGGAGCACAAGTTAGCCTATGGACAGTGAGGAGGAGGCTTTTAGCGGCTGAGATACACAGTCGCCAAGTTACTCCGTGAGCACCGGACCGCTCGATTGCGGCTCGCTAGAAATTACCTATCTTGGACACTAAGTAACTGGAGTAGCGTACTCTTCTCCGATGAGGCTCGAATTTGTCTGAATGGGCCGACTTCGGCGAGTGTTGACGAAGACCAGGGGAATGCTATGCCGACGTGTGTTTTGAAGAAATCACCCCTTATGGTGGAGGGTCCGTTATGTTTTGGGCGGGCGTAACTTCCAGCTACCGTACAGAGATAATATTCATTGAAAATGGCTCACTAAATGCGCAAAGGTACATTATAACAGAAATCCTTTGTCAACATGCACAACCCGCACTAACTGTAATTGGTGAAGATGCCATTTACATGGACGATAATGCTCGGCCCACCGTTCTGGCGACGTAGATGTAATATGCAAGAGGTCGATATTCGTCGTTTGGATTGGCCAGCGCTGAGCCCTGATCTTAACCCTGAGTGTGAACACATTGCACAGGACACCATCAATCCTGGTGGAAAGCATACCAAGACGATTACATGCCGTAATCGCTGCAAGGGGAGGTCATACTCGTTATTATTTTTTTATTTTTTCATGTCTTTTTTTATTAAAATACAATAAAAGAAAAGAAGAGAAAAAAGAAAAGAAAAGAAGAGTGAAAGAACATTATCTTTCCATTGCGTCATAGTTGCATAAGTATCTATTATTATTTATTATATTGTATTTATAGGATTGTTGTATGTATCTTTGTATTTTATGTATGTAAGTATATTCTTATATTGTATATTATATTTAAAATAGTTATCTGATTTATGTTTTATGTCTTCCATTTTCTCTTTTTCTTTTACACACTTTGTCTACATCTCTTTTTTTAGTATCTCCTTTCGCAGGTTTGCTGGAAGAGATTTCATTAGAAATAAGCAATACCTTTGTACTCTCTTTTCTGTTCCTTTCTTGATTTCTGTATTTAGTGTGTACATAAATTGTTAAATAAATAAATAAATAAATAAAAATACTCGTAGTCTTAATTTAATTATACCCATAAAAATGTCCATTTTAACACTGCTCTCTGTTTACATAAATTGACTAAAACACCGATTCCAGGACTTAAGTGTTAAAAACTATGTTCTCATTGATAAAAATTTCTAGTCATTTATGCTAATGACAAACTAAAACTATTAATATTATCCATAGAAAAGTCAATGACTGTTAAGTGCCTGTTTTTTTGCAAAGGAGTGTATTATAAATAACAAAGCTAGCAGCGTGACCGTACCAACTTTATTTGAGTGCAAGTGTTAACAAAAATAATATGTTTCTGCTCAGAGTAGTCGGATACGAAGCACCGGCTCCATCTAGCTTTTAAATATAACATTATGTGACGTGTAAAAGTGTTAATTAAAACCAATTTACAGAAATAAATATGATTTATGATTTTTTTGATGAGATGATCTATAACTTATACATTTATTCCACTTTTTTTAATTGTAATCGTATTATATTAAGGTATGGGATACCAGAAACTCAGACGGAGTCCTTCAGGAGGGCCGTAGAAATTCTTTGCCCAACGTCTGCCCAAAACAAAAGTCTGTGGCTGCCGACGGACATCATAATGATCCCGCCGGACATGCTGCGTCAGCACAACGTGACGCTGTCGCGCGTGGAGCAGAGGCCGGGCGAGTTCGTCATGGTCTTCCCCAACGCCTACACGTGCTGCATCAACACCGGCTACACGGTTGCCGAAAGCGTTTACTTCGCGCCGCCGTCCTGGCTCAAGCGGCTGTGGACCGTCTTCAAGGTAACTTCAAGTTATTTGTGTTCATTGTAAAAATCTACTTTTACATTTATGTTTTTAAAAGGAGACCCGTGAAAGTTGCGAGCCGATAATGTTCGCTATGGAACATCTACTCTACAACATCGCAAGAGACCCAACAGCAGAAGAAGAAATTCTGCAGGACGCGCAGCCACTATTCGAAAGAATGTTGCATGAAGAAGTGACGAACAGGCAGATGCTACAAGAGAAGGGTGTCTCTTTCGTTCAGGAAGTATGATAATAATATATCAATTTTAAATTTGCACTTTAAAAAAGAAAGCTTTACCGCCATACAAAATTTCGTTTGTGTTGTTATTTTCTACTAAGTGTCAACATAAGTGTCGACATTCATAATTAGAAATAGGTGTGCTAGTTACACAGTGTAACAGTATGTTTCACAGATCGATAAAGATAATTACTGGTACAATCAATTAATTAATAGCGGGTTGGTACACCTACATGTTGTTACTGGAGTGGCATGGCAGTGTTGATCGCGCCTGTGCTTTATTCGGTGCCCAAGCGCCGCTTCATGTTGTCGTTGACGGTGTTAAGCTCCTTTACACTCACGTGCACGAGAACTTGGACGTGGCTAACGTCCGCGTCTCTATACTTATCTGTGTCCAAAAACATTAGAGCATGTTCCAGGCACAGTAAAGTATTGCGTCCGGTGAGCCCCTTTACCTGTATTAAATAAAATAAAAAACTATAACGTAAAAATTAAAGAAATTAGACTTCTAGTACGTACACTGCAGGCCAAAAGTTTAAGATCACCTTAATTGAAGTAGGAAAATAAAGTAAAACTGATATGTATGGAGCGCAAATGAAATAACGACCGTCCGGTATAAGATTGGTTTATTACTGAAGATGACACGGTAGCGGTAAGCGCGCGCCAGTGCGTGGCCACGCTCCCAACCGCGTGGGGATGCATATACATCATTCCTCCACCTTTACTTAGAACACCTGGAGACAATACAATAGATGCTCTTTAAAGCTAATTAGATAATAACTTATTAACTAAATTATAATTTAAACAATATCAAAAAACGATTAAAAGTATTTTTTATAATCCACCACCTTCCTAGGACGCTTCTGGCGTGAGGATGCGGGTGATGGTGCTGGTGGTACGTCAACATTGCAGTCCCCAGTCATTCGAGACTGATTGCCTTCGGTGGCAGGCATCTCGGGTTGCGCTGCCAGTGGCGGCGGTGATGCTATACCATCAGCTGCCCTTCCCTCATTCTCAATCGCCTCACAATCGCGCCATTGCTCCTCATCACCCACTGTGATACATTCTACATCTGGTGCTGCTGGCACATTATCAGATTCATTCGCCACAGCTGAACTCATAACCAATGATTCGCTAGATACTGCTGGCAAGGTGGATGTTGGGCCTGAACTAATGTCACTGGGAATGTAGGGCGATTGATCCTGATGAGCCACCTTTACTGCAGCTGAGTCTGTTGGCTCATTGCTGCCGGTATACTTTAACAGCTGATCTACATGTCTTATACAGTTCAAATCTAAGACGTTAATATAAATGTTGTACATTTTGTTGCCTATTCTATTTTTTATTATGCCTAACTGCCAAGTTTCTTTCCGTGCGCTGTACCATCGGGTCCAAACGACATCGCCAATCGCAAATTGTCTTTTGGTGTGCACCGCTGAGGTATCGACATGGTTAGATTCACTCGAAGGTACAACTAAATCGAGACGAGATCGTAAACTTCTACCAAACATTAACTTAGCTGGCGTTTCCCCAGTGGTACAGTGCACCGTATTCCTATAATTAAACAAATAACCAAGTAACAACTCATTGATTTGATATAACGGCAGATTATCGTTTAATATACATTTTAACATTTTTTTACATGTTCTCACCGAATTTTCGGCTTGTCCATTGCTGGGTGGATGATAAATGGGTGACGTCATGTATTTTATACCATTTGAGGAACAAAATGTCTTAAATTCAACCGAATTAATCTTGACATCATTATCTGATACCAACACATTTGGTATACCAAAGGTTGAGAAAACTTGTTTGAGTTTAGTAATCAGCGCTTTAGTTGAAGTCCCATTGTTCATGTGTAGACATTCTACCCATTTACTATAGGAATCTACAACCACTAGATATACCCTCTGCGCTACGGTCATATAATCTATGTGCACGCGCTGCCAGGCGGCGCGGCGCACAGTGGGCTGAAAATCGACTTTCATAGACATATAATACTTTTTCCCCAAATGTCCACTTTTATGACTTGAAAATGTTTTGGGAGACTAAATCCATGCCTAAAAATATCAACATTATGGAATAGCATTGCAAACAACGCAAAAAAAAAATTTTCTTTAAAAATTACTATGGAGCTGGCATGAAAAAGTCTTATACCTCCGCCATCGTTCAACTGGCCCTAATTCCCTTGCAGATAATTAAACCTTGAATTATTTAGAGTTTTTTGACATACTCCCCGCAGCGGCCACTGGTGCGACCTTTTTTTTAAAAATCGCTTTCAATTTAATATTTTCAAAAAATATTTTTAATCAAATGTTTAACTTAATTTAAGCTTAAAATCTACACGGACTACTTAAACGATGCACCCGACCACTACTTTGTATTAACACGCCACATGATCATAAAAAATAAGGTCTAAAGACCTAATAATGTAACGATCCTAATTATGGTCATTATTTTATGAGTTTAAGTAATATGGTTATTCATATCTATTCTATGAGTTAGCTAATGAGGGTAGTAAGTAAATTAGTTTAATGATTATAATAAATAACGTCGTTGCAATAAATAGGAGAACTCAAAATAAAATCAATTCATTTCGCCTTACGCATTGAAAGTACAAACAGTAATAACATCACCGTAAACATGGAAAGCATCGTAACAAATCTTGATATGTTCGTTATTTTAAAAGGTTCAGCACAAAAAAAAACGATTATCAGTTTTTATTTGAGACAGTATTATCTCGATTGAGATGTAGTTTATCTGAGGAAGATCGTGTGACGTTTAAAGAATTTTGCCGGAAATTTACGAGAGCAGTAGGGAAACGTTGGCATTCTGCAAGCCGAAAAATGGAGTTATTCCGAAAGGAATATGGAAACTGGCTTGAGAAAAATGTCGTCTGGCCTAGCTGCATCAAAGACAATGTTCAGGAAGCTTCAACATCTGTAGCTCATGAGGAAGAAGAGCCATCAACATCATCAGTTGGTACTATGACCAAACGGAAACTCCCTAGAAAACCTTTTGAAGAGTTGGGAACGAAGCAAAAGAAGAGACGGAGTGGTGATTATTTGAACAGTCATTGCAGTGAGGTTGTTCATGCAGCTTGTACCAAGTTGAAGGAAGATGGAAGAGACAATATTACATAAGCAGTCGTGAAGGCCTTCTGCCTTAAAATCAGTTCTTTTTGCTTTAAATCTTCTGGTACAGATTTAAATATTCTATTCACTGTTAGGTCCAAGAGAGCCTGCAGAGAAATTCTGGCTGAGCTATCTGTAACCGTGATGGAATTTTCGGGTTCAGGTGGATAACACTCTTGTTTTGCTAGTTGCACCCTGTAATAGCAAGGATATAAGTCTCTAATACCTTCTCGAATTGCTGATTCTCTCAAAGTTATACATATATTGCCATTTTGATAATTTAAGAGATAGCATTAATCCAAGCGACTTAAGGGGTGTTCCTTGCCAGCCGGTTTTTTTATCAAGTCTTGAATCTATTAACTGCTTCTGGATTTTTCAATAAGTATTCAATTACAGAAGCAATATTGTCTCTTCCATCTTCCGTCAACTTGGTACATGCTGCATAAACAACCTCACTGCAATAACTGTTCAAATAATCACCACTCCGTCTCTTCTTTTGCTTCGTTCCCAACTCTTCAAAAGGTTTTCTAGGGAGTTTCCGTTTGGTCATAGTACCAACTGATGATGTTGATGGCTCTTCTTCCTCATGAGCTACAGATGTTGAAGCTCCCTGAACATTTTCTTTGATGCAGCTAGGCCAGTCGACATTTTTCTCAAGCCAGTTTCCATATTCCTTTCGGAATAACTCCATTTTTCGGCTTGCAGAATGCCAACGTTTCTCTACTGCTCTCGTAAATTTCCGGCAAAATTCTTTAAACGTCACACGATCTTCCTCAGATAAACTACATCTCAATCGAGATAACAATGTCTCAAATAAAAACTGATAATCGTTTTTTTTTTGGCTGAACCTTTTAAAATAACGAACATATCAAGATTTGTTACGATGCTTTCCATGTTTACGGTGATGTTATTACTGTTTGTACTTTCAATGCGTAAGGCGAAATGAATTGATTTTATTTTGAGTTCTCCTATTTATTGCAACGACGTTATTTATTATAATCATTAAACTAATTTACTTACTACCCTCATTAGCTAACTCATAGAATAGATATGAATAACCATATTACTTAAACTCATAAAATAATGACCATAATTAGGATCGTTACATTATTAGGTCTTTAGACCTTATTTTTTATGATCATGTGGCGTGTTAATACAAAGTAGTGTTCGGGTGCATCGTTTAAGTAGTCCGTGTAGATTTTAAGCTTAAATTAAGTTAAACATTTGATTAAAAATATTTTTTGAAAATATTAAATTGAAAGCGATTTTTAAAAAAAAGGTCGCACCAGTGGCTGCTTCGGGGAGTATGTCAAAAAATTCCAAATAATTCAAGGTTTAATTACCTGCAAGGGAATTAGGGCCAGTTGAACGATGGCGGAGGTATAAGACTTTTTCATGCCAGCTCCATAGTAATTTTTAAAGAAAATTTTTTTTTTGCGTTGTTTGCAATGCTATTCCATAATGTTGATATTTTTAGGCATGGATTTAGTCTCCCAAAACATTTTCAAGTCATAAAAGTGGACATTTGAGAAAAACGTATTATATGTCTATGAAAGTCGATTTTCAGCCCACTGTGCGGCGGCGGCGGCGGGCCAAGGCGAGGGAGGGTCGCGCGGGGGCGCGGCGCGGACGCTCGCGCACGTGCTGCAAGACCCTATAGAACGCTCAATGTCGCTATCGATGCCGGGCCACCACATCCTACTCCGTGCATTGCTTTTTGTTTTAATTATACCTAAATGGGTATCGTGTAGTTCTTTTAACATTTTATGTCTTAGCTGAAACGGAATTACTATTTTATGTCCCCTAAAAAGGCAATCGTTTTCGTATTGCAAATCCGACTTGCACTGGAAATAGGTGGAAATCGATTTGCAGTTTATTTTTCGCGGCCAACCTTTTTGCATGTACCTACGGACAGTCTGGATAACCTTATCGTTCTCCGTAGCCCGCGTTATCTCGCGAATCGTGGTAGCAGGTGACGCTTCGTCTAAGAACTTTAGCGTGTAGTAGGTATCATTACTGTCGCCTTTCGACTTGTTTGTGTACTTTAAAGGCGCGCGCGAGAAATAATCAGCCACTAAATTATTGTTACTACTTACATAACGTACTATATAATTATATGCAGATAATGTAATAGCATATCTTTGTAGCCGTAGGGCAGTGGTTACCGGTATTCCTGTCTTATTGTTAAAAATAGACACCAAGGGCCTATGATCCGTTTCTAAAATGAATGGATCACTGCGACCGTACAAGTATTGATGGAACCTTTTCACACCAAATATTATAGCGGTCGCCTCCTTCTGAATTTGACTATAATTACGCTCGCTAGCGGTCAGAGAGCGCGACGCATACGCGAGCGGGCGCCTGTGCGCGTCGTTGTCCCCCTCCCCGCGCTGCGACAACACCGCGCCGAGCCCGGTCGGACCCGCGTCCACCGTGAGCACCAGCTGCGCCGACGGCTCGAAATGCGCTAGTACGCGTTCCGATGCTAGTTCTCGGCACACTGCCGCCATAGCCTGCCGCTGCCTATCACCCCATTCCCAGGCCACATTGCATCGTAGTAATTCGTGCAGGGGACTTAGTACTGACGAAGCGTTAGGAATAAAATTCCTATAGTAATTTACGACGCCTAAGAATCTTTTAACTTCGGTGACATTAGTTGGCTCGGGGGCGCTTAAAATTGCCTTGACTTTATCAGGGCTAGTCATTAGTCCCGCTTTACTAATTACGTAGCCTAAGTAAATAACACTTTGTTCGAAAAATTGGCACTTGTCTTTTTGAAGACGTAGACCGGCATCGTTTAATCTCCCTAAAACTTCTGTTAGCCTTTGAACGTGTGTGTTTCTATCCGGTCCCGTGATACAAATATCATCAAGCCAGACACTAACTCCGTCTATTCCCGCTAATAGCGTTTCCATCGACTTCTGAAAAATAGCGGGTGCGTTGGTGAGGCCGTATACCAGACGCGTATATTTGAACAGACCTTTATGTGTGTTTATTGCCGTTAGATCCTGTGATGATTCTTCTAATAAAAATTGATTGTATGCGTTTTTTAGATCAATTTTACTGTACAACTGGCCTCCTCCAATCTTAGCAAAAACCTCTTCAATTCTCGGCAAGGGGTATTTTTCTATTACTAGATCTTTATTAAGAGTTACCGAAAAATCTCCGGCTATTCTAATCTGATTATTTTCCTTTAACACTGGCACTATTGGCGTGGCATACTGTGCGTGGTTTATCGGGACTAAAATACCTAACCCTACTAATCGTTCTAATTCTTGTTCGACCTTATCTCTTAGCGCAAAGGGTACAGTTCGGGGCTTAAAAAACTTGGGTACAGAGTTTTCTTTTAGTTTCAAACTTACCTTAAATTTATTAAATGATCCTAACTCATCTCGCCACAGGTCCGGGTATTTTCCAAGCAATTCCAATATATCGTTATCGCTACTTATTATGGTGTTAATGTTAGTTGTGATAATTAAATTAAAAGCAGACATGAAATCCCTACCCAGTAATGGCGGGCCTCCGTTCTTAATCACGAATACTTTAAGGTTTTTTTGTGAATTATTAAACCTCGCTTTAGCGGTGAAATATCCCAGTGGAGAGATTTTATGACCATTATACAAGCACATTTTCACCTTACAATTTTGTAATTGATATTCTGAGAACTTTTTATTGTATAAGTGATCGGAAATAACAGTGCTACCCGATCCTGAATCTAGTTCCATTTTAATGAGTTGATCACCTATAACTAATTCGATTACAATAGGCTTATCAGCCACATACCTTATGTTAAAATTCTGGCACTCATCACAGTCTTGGTCCCGGGGCTGATCCCCACTAGCACCTTCAATTGAATCCACATGGTAAACACGTGTGGAGCCCTTTTGATTACCGCACACTTTTTTTAAATGCCCTTTTACACCGCACTTTTGACACTTATAGGCTTTAAAACGACACTTATTAGCACTATGATTCTTCAATCCGCAAACATCACAGCGATCCGTATCGCCACGAGGTGCTGCATCGGCGCCGCCGGCGCCACGTGCACGGCTCGCTTGACCTTGGAACTTAGCGCGGTATACTGGTTCCTCCTTAATTGTCATAGGCTCCGAATTGCCTATAAGGATCTTTGCCTCCTTGGCACACGCTGCTTGCTCCGCCATTTCAATAGCCCGTGATAACGTGATCGTCAACGGGTTCTGCTCGAAGAGCTTGTCGCGTTCTGGTCCTGCACTCAGGCCTAGGACGAAACGATCCCTCAAGTTCGTTTCGAGAGCGGTGCCGAAGTCGCAATAGGTTGCCAAACCTCTCAAACGCGCCGCCCATTCTCCAATGGTTTCGCCTGCTTCTCTGCTGGCCCCAAAAAATTTTGCCTTGTCCACAAATGTGCACTTCCTCGGCTTGAAATGGCCGTCGAGTAATGCTACCAAATCTTCGTAGCTCAGTGTTCCTAGCTCTTTTGGAAAAGCTAAGTTGAGCACCAGCCGGTACGTTTCTTCTGTAAGATGGCACAGTAAAATTCCACTTTTGTTTTTTTCGTCTATATTATTTATTTTTAAGAATTGCGTTAGCTTCCCTTTGTAAATTTGCCAATCATTTGATTTATGGTCAAATGTGGTTACGTTTCCTAGAAACGCATTCATTTTGGTGTTGGTTTCGTGGGCAATCGTTCACCTCGTCGCCAATGATATGTATGGAGCGCAAATGAAATAACGACCGTCCGGTATAAGATTGGTTTATTACTGAAGATGACACGGTAGCGGTAAGCGCGCGCCAGTGCGTGGCCACGCTCCCAACCGCGTGGGGATGCATATACATCAAAAACACCAATAAAATATTAAATGTTTAATTAACCAGTTTAACTATCTAATCAATTAGTCACTAATTAGTGTTTATTGACTAATTGTAATTTGAAAAAATAAGGAAATATTAACAGTCCACGCGAAAAAAGGCTATAGTTAACTGAACTGATGTTTTATCAAAAAATCCTCCTTTACACATATGACTTTTTTCACAAGTCTCGGCATACGAGCAATCAATTTGTTGATGGTGTCTTGTGATATATTGCTCCAACTTTCGCATAAAGCATTCCACATTTCTTCTTGCGAGGATGGGCCACGATTACGGACGTTCCTGTCAAGCTCTTCCCACAAAAGTTCAATTGGATTGAGATCCGGGCTCTGAGGAGGCCAAACCATGTTTTTTAACACCCCTTGCGCCTCTTTCTCTTCTAAATATCCTCTGCATAATTTGGAGCTATGCTTTGGATCATTATCTTGTTGGAATATGAATGCGTCTCCAATTAATCGCAACCCGGAAGGAACGGCATTTTGTTCTAAAATGTTTTTGTACTGTTCCTTTTTCATAATTCCTTCAATTTTGACCAAATCGTCAGTTCCTTGGCTAGAGAAGCAACCCCAGACCATAATTGAGCCACCGCCATGCTTGACTGTTGGGACTACACAGTCCGGCACCATCTTTTCTAGAGCATTGCGTCTCACGTAAATTCTTCGTTTTGAACCGAATAGTTCAAACTTGGATTCATCGGTCCAAAGAATTTTTTTAAAATCTTCTTCAGTCCAATCTCGATGGGCAAGAGCCCACTGCATCCGCTTTTTCTTGTTTTGTGGCCTTAGCAGAGGTTTTCGGACGGCGACGCGACCATACAACTTTGCATCTCTCAGTCGCCGTTTTACTGTAGTCAATGATAAAGGTTTAACTCGGGTTTTGTTTACTTCAACGCGGATTTCTGGTGCTGTTAAGCGTCTATTTCGCTTGCTGGTAACAACAATGAAATTATCTTCACTAGACGTGGTAGCTCTCGGCCTTCCCGAGCGTGGACGATCTTGAAAACTGCCTGTCTCCCTGTATCGAGTTATTGTGCTATGAACACAAGTCGTCGATAACTTCAGTTGTGAAGCAATCTCACGTTCGGATTTGCCTTCGTTATGCAAAACAACGATGGCAGAACGCACTTCACTGCTAATTTCGCGTGCTTTTCCCATTTTAAGACGTCTTCACTGTAGAAACCATAAGTTAAGACTAACTGAGATTGTTTGTGAACAACCCAAATAAACTCAGGTAAAAATAAATTGAAACTACGTGTTTTCAGAAGCTAAATAATCCTTAATATTGACCAATGCCAAACAAATGCGAAGTAATAAGTAATGAGCACACAATAAACATATTATTAGGACTCTACCACCTGGCTCTAGCGCAGCGTTTGTCGGTGATTGAAAACAATAGATGTTTATTGTAAACATCTATTGTTTCTGGAGCCAAAAAATAATATTAAACTACGTTTTGCAGGTGGATGGTGTTGAAATTAATTTACCAAAATTATACCACATGGTGCAACGGCACGGCGGTCTTGAACAAATCATCAACAGGAAACGATGGGGCAGGGTCGTAGACGATATGAATTTTAAAATTTTTATTAAATTTCGGCCCGCCTTCTAACGTTAAAGATATCGAGGAGGAATACTGGCGCCTCGTGACGCATGGCGCCGAGCATACGAGCGTGAACAGCGCGTCTGTTGACACCGGCGAGGAAGGCTACTTTACTAAAAATAAGGACGAACCTTATGGCTCTCACCCATGGAATCCCAAGGTACCCTTTCTCGCTCTACACAGACTGCTTTGAATATAGCCGACATCGGAATTGCTTTACGAGTTTTGATAAAACAAACTTCTCTTGGAATAAAACTATCGTAACAGCCACATTGGTCTGAAAGCAAATATAAGCCTTGGAAGTATTATCATGTGTTATGTACACATGTGGCATTCAACTTTATGGTAGTAAAGCAATTACGGGGTTGACTTTACAGTGGCCATAGTTACAGGTCCATTCATTCACAAATTTGTTCCAGATGGTTAGTCAGAATCGTCGCAACGTGCTTTCCTACCTAGATAATATAATTGGGCTAACCGTACCCACCCTACTGTTGGGAATGCTCTTCTCCGCTTCTTGCTGGCACAAGGATCCGCATCAAATAACCTGGATAGAATATCAACTCAAAGGACCACCCAGAATATGGTAAGTTAAAATGATTTTCAAATCAGTAATACCTCTATTACTTATTTGTTCTTATACTCTACTTAACGTTAAGTCATGATGAGCGACTTGTTAAACTATCACTTTTTTTAAGTTAATTCGTCTCGTAACATTAGCCGGCGTGGACACCATAGTTATAATTAAACATTTTTTTTTTGTATTTTGTGTTTATTTATTATAGTTTGACATTTTATGAATATTTTTTTCAAGTATAGTATTATTATTTTTCCGATTTCTTTGACATTATTTACTTTTCAAGTGTTCTATTATTTTATTTTATGTTTATTACTGTGAATATGTGGACTATGCGGTCATATCGTCGGTTTAGAGGTAAAATTCATTAAATGCAAAAAACTATTATGGAGTTATATGCGATATTAATTATTTTTTGCAAAAGATTGCATTTTGCTCATAGTTCTTAAATGCAATCCTATTAAGTTTGATTATGTTTTTAGATTATTAGGTTGCTGTTGTAACTGCTTTGTTTTTTTTTAATTATAGTTGGTAGATTTTTATATTTAAAAAAAAAATATGTTTTAATGAGTTTTACCTCTTTTGAATTTCTGCTTATATTAGTCAGATAATGAACTGTCATTCTTAAATAAAAAATCTGTAAGAAAATTAAAAGTCCTTTTATTAAAATTTTGCTTTGCATACAAATAAAAAAACATAAATCTCTCATAGAGCGAAAGTTTAGATGTTGGTCAAACCATGAATTAGACATAAAACGAATTATTAGGTAATTAGGGCAACTGTAATTATTTTTAAAAGTCATCATTTTCAGCTTCTAGTTCGAAAATATCATTTTCTCTTAAACTGCCATTGACCGGTAAGTTCTTATACCAGTCATGTAACTCGTCAGGGATAAGCCCATTTCGGCACAGTTTTACTAGGTCATTTTTTTTCTGCATAGAGATAGGCAGAACGGCGTTATACGCCTGTTTTAGTTCAACATTCTGTGTAATGCGGTTTCGACGGCTACGCTGCTGTATTATATCAATTTTTTTATATTCTGAAGAGTGGTCATACCGATAGAAAATTGCATTTGGGTGGGCTTTTTCAAATTTGAGGCACTTTATTTTAAGCCAATTTACTTTTTCGCCGTTTTCGTCCGTATTTTTATTTTTTAGTGTACTTGCGGCCAACGCCTGTAAGTCCCACACGTCTTTATATTTAAGCTCCATCACTTGATAGGGCGGTTTATCTTTATTTTTCCCACGATTTGAACGCGCAGCTTTGAATACATTAAGCCAATCGTTCATCATAAAACAGGCCCTATTCTTTCGCGCATTTTCGATGCTGGAGTGCATTGAGTCACACTCCATGTGTGAATGACCGGATTCCAAAAATTTTTGCTCAATGACAGTCAAATGCGTATTTTGCACTGCATACAAGAGGGCTGCAGCAACTTGCTGGTTTCTGTTTTGGCCACTACAGGTGTCCGAAAACAATGATAGGTGTGTAATCTCTTCTTTTAATGTCTGGATGTATCTAAGTATACTACTACCTATCTCATTACTGCCTCGTTTACCATTTAATTCGTTCCATACATAGCAATAAGCATTTTTACCATCACCGTCGTAAAAAGTCAGATTGTAGACGCATAGCTTTCTACTATAGTAAAACTGTGAGACGGAAGAGAATGGCAACTGTAAGACACTCTGTAAATCAAAGGTAGCTGTTTGAAATGAAGGGTCTGTCAGAGATCTTTGTTTATCTGAATCTTTAGCTTCATTACATTCATTTTTCCTTATAATGTGCATTGAATATTCAAGCTCCATCTCTTTTTTCTGGTTTGCATCTGCTGATAAGTATTTATTGCATGAAGGACATTGATCTTTTTTTGGCTTATGGAAAGACAAATTGAAAGATGTGCTGAAAATGCGTCTGTATGTCGGTTCACTCACTGCATTGACTTGCTTTTCTGCACATAATTCTTTGTACATTGAATACATTTTTAAGATCGACAAATTGGGATCAAGATACTTTTTTTGACTAGATTGTCTAACGTAATGAGCTTCAATGCAAGGGAAACTCTGAATGTGTTCTTTAACTAAAGCCACTTGTTCATCATTTATTTTATTTCCTGGAGACTTCTTTCCTCGAAGATCAACTCCTTCATAGCACCCAATATGAGACTTACCCTCTATAGCAGTGTTTATAGGTCCATTAGATATACATAAAGTTTTTTCGAAAAAGTTTGCACAGACTCTAAATCTCCCTTTACTGTTAGAAAGGTAGTAGCACTTTGCAACAGTTCTTCGATTTGAATTACTCTTGTTCACCTTCCTGCGTTTGGGTTCTAGTACTTGAACATGATTGATCAAAAAATCTTTTTGTCTTTTAAATTCTTTTAACGCCCAATAACTCTTGCAAATATTTATTCTATCTTCTTCATTAAAATTTTCAGAACAATTAAACCTACACCTAAAGCAGTTAACATCTTTAGGAGCCTTTGGACAACTTTTTTTTTTATTATTGTATGGTAAGCACTTACTACGATTCTCTTTTATAATATTAACTTTCCAATTTCGTTCATTTTTCAATCTCCAACGAGTTTTAAGCTTTTGGTTGCCTGTATTTTCTTCCATAAATTGATAATCCATTGATTCATCAGAATAAATATCTTGACCATCTTTATCTAATTGAAACGTTGGGTCATTATCTGAGTCGTCACATGAAAAATCTTCACTACTTGCACTATATTCTACTAAACCTTTTTTAATATTTTCGTCCTGCTCCTCAATACTCTTGTTGTCAACCTATAAAAATATAAATTAACAAAATATTAGCCACAATTATGACCATCTGCCATATGCCAAGATAACTTAACTTTGTTACTAAATACTAACAATCTCATTTAGGTTGCAACTTTCCAATGTTTCTACATGGTCAACTTCAACCTCCCCAATCTGTAAAAAAATAACAACAATAAAGTATAAAATAAACAAGACAGACTTACCCCCCACAAACCCTCCTCTACCCCCAACTACCTTCCCCTACCTGCTCTCCCCTATACCAAATTTCATCAGAATCGGTTGAGCCATTTGACCGTAAAGGTGTGACAAACAAACAGACTTTTACATTTATAATATTACTAGCGCCCCGGCTTCGCACGGGTGCAAACTATAATAATATGTAAAAACCTTCCTCTCGAAACACTCTATCTATTTAAAAAAACCGCATTAAAATCCAGTGCGTAGTTTTAAAGATCTAAGCATACAGGTTTGTCTATAGATCACTATGTAACCACCCTAGCTGACGATGAACATGAATCTTAAGCATTTGTACCAACATACCAGAATATTCAAGTTTTCAGTATCCTTGGGACATTCTTGTCCCTTATAACTTTTATTCTCATCATTTTGCTGGTAGAAATCAACATAGTCATGAGCCTTTGCATTTAGTTCTAAGTTTTCAATCTGTAACAAATTGAACTGTTTAGTATTGTACACTACAGGCCTGTAGGTAAACAAAAATGAAATGCTTCAGTCCTTAGCAGTCTGCTTAAGGGCCCGAATGAGGTACTTACATTGTCAACATTGTTATTATACGAAGTTAATTTTTTTGAACTATCGTCATATATATGGGGTAACAAACACAAAAAAAAACATACTACCGAATTGAGAACCTCCTCCTTTTTTTGAAGTCGGTTAAAAACACACTTTAATTTTTATTTTTCGTGTTCTTCTTAGCAAAACCCTTCATTTGATACCCATATCATGGGAATGCATACAAAATAACTAGTCTGCCATCTTTGGGAGTCCGCCATATTGGATTCAGAATTACTTCACTTAACTTACCATACATTTTCATCCAAACTAAACATGTAAGTACGCAACATTTCAACTTAAGGGTCTATAGTAGCTCAGATGGCTTAGCATGATCCTCCGTTATGCCGAAAATACTGCAGCATTAATTTTGAAATAAATATACGGTAAAGTTGAGGATTAATGCTAGGTCCTATGTTTGACGAAAACACGATTCCATAAAATTTTCTCGATAGAAAAAAATTCCAAAGTTACCTCCAAACCGAACGATAAACCGCTGGTATTCAAAAAATACTTAAAATTAGATCATGAAACTTGGCATACTAACTGAACTACCTATAAAGCAGGTCTTATGTTTTTTATTTTTTTTTAAATTCCTGTTATTTTCACCTTAAAAAGAAAATACCTAAACTATCGGCGTCTTGAAGTTGGTTCTCTGCCGCCCGCCACCCGCGCTCAGTCTCGCTTCGGCTTTCGAACGGGAGAGCTGTGTCGCTTGCGCTCAGAACACACATTACGCAACAAGACGACGTAAAATTAAAATTTATGTACTTAGGTTTATAGTGTGGCGCAATGGGAAATAACGGTTGGCGTAAGGAAGCAGGCAAACATATGATAAACTTAATGAAATAAGTATCTATTTACCTATCTACTATTTATAAACAAACATATAGGTAGACAGCATACGACACGTTTGGTGCAGTGGCTAAGCGATTGGCTGCTGCGCTACGAGTCGCAGGTGTTTCTGCATGTGAAGATTTGTGTTTGTAAGTTTCAATCACAAATGCATCGTCCACGATTCAGGAGAAATCCAGTGTGGGGCAACTTTTATAAAAAGATAAAAATTACCTATATAGTTTTGTTTTTTTTTGACAATATATGTATATTACAACAAAATATAGGTATCTACAGTAAGTACTTAGTAATTGTTTTTTATAATGTTGTCCCACTCCACGATTTCTCCTGAATCGGAGACGGTGCGATTACAAACACAAATCTTCACAACTATCGTTAGGCTATAAAAATATTTGTTCCGTGCGGGAATCGAACCCGCGACCCGCAGTGCAGCAGCCAAGCGCTTAGAAATACCTAATAAAAATATAGGTATGTTCGGTAAGTACCTACCTATCTGACTACAAGAAACAAAACTGTAACTTACTTATCCGACTGTAGTGCTACCTACCACATACATAAAATGTATGAACTTATTGACGTACCTTGGTAGTTTAGCTAAATAATTATAATGTATCTTTCTAGAAGACGTCGATTACACAGTACTGAAAACGATGGTGATAAAGATGATGTTCCGGTAAATTCGTCAGTATCTTCTACCTACCTAAAAATGTAACTGATCTGTTATTCGTACCCACGGCTACATAATTATCAAACTATACATTTCCAGTATAAGCTGATCTCACATTGTATAGGCATTCCGTACAATGAGAGGTCAGAAAAAGCAATAAGTACCTACGCAGTCGCGCACACATCCGCATTTCTTAAAACAGAACGTACTACACGATCAATTATAAACCTTATCCCAACAATCACAGCGTGTATTATACCATGCACCGTACAACTTACCCACACAAAAACATCGGTTGCTATCGTTGTGCTGTGCAAAAGCAATTTATTTTACATATACGCTAGTGATTGACTAAATCGGAAAGTTATCGAATCTTACATTTATTATTGTACAAAAAAAATTGGGGTCCTCAAAATAAAATAAATAATAAACTGCATGTCCAGAAAATATTATAATAAAAATAAACAATATGTAGCTAAAAAAAATATTATTAAGTAAATTAACACAATCAAAAATCCGGTTACGTTGGTTTAAGCTGTCATAGCGTATTGAAATTGAAACAGTAGGTATTGTTGAACCCTGCTATGGTGTTTACTCACTGACCTGTAAAGTGGAAGTATTTGTGCAGCACTTGCCGCTTTGATATTACTGGGGTGGCACTTTTTGTCAAATAGTGTACTCTTAAATTCATATATTTTTCCATGACAGATTTGATAAGAAATAATTTATGTCATTATTCAATGGGAACTGCTCAAATTGGTAAAACGTAATATTAACAAAGAGATCTAATCCTATCGATCGATCGATAGCCTACGTTAGTCGATCTGCACAAGCACATCACTAACTTACTGCAAGACGCCACCGGCCACGGCCGCGATGCATCCACTTAATAACGTATCGTTTTGTGATGTTTACATTGCTTGTCCAGTCACTTAGAGGCAAACTTAGGTAGTGGTTAAGGAGCAATGTATTTGTTGCAAAAATAGTACAGTCGCTGTGATATTTGAAAACAAAAATAACATAGTAAGAGCAAGAAATATTTTACGATTTGTTGTTTTTCATGATTTTAAAGACAAATATAGTAAAATACTTGTACTAACACATGGTAAGTGATTCCATTTTGACGTTAGTAGAGTACATTGAAACTAAATTTGCGATTTACAATTTTAAGTTCATATAATGACAAGTTAATATTAAATTATGATTGATAATTTTATTAAGTAGGTACTTAGTACTCGTCCGATAATAGTGTAGTTTACTCTAACAAAATCGCTTCGACTTCGTGTGCCCGCGTCACCGCGAGCTGTGTGCGATCGCGCCGATCGCGATAAAATAGTGAGGTGGCGCGGGGAAGTGGGGGCCAAATTAGAATTTGAGCTGAGGTTATATAGACTCTTAATAGAAAACCGAGAAGTGGGTCAAATTTTACTTCTAAGATTTGCTTTCATAGTTAGTTAGAAGTGAAGGTTATACATATACATAAGTGTGTTCAAAAGAAACGGTTACGGTTGATGGGTCACCGCTAGTGGATTTGCCATTTACCTGACTACGAGTGTTGTGTTGGTAGAAAAACAATAATTTACACAAATGTATTGACCCCCTGTTAAAAAATTAAATAGGTACTTACGCAGCTTCTCTTGCCTTCTACAAATTATTAATCATTTTACTTTTTCGTGACTTAACAGATTTCTTTGATCCAAAATAAAGTTTTGATTATTCTACCCATGTTCTGTAAGTAAAATAATAACAAGTTTGTAGAGAAAATAGTTTTAAGTACATAGTTCCACTTTACCTACTTATTAAAATATTACTTAAATGAACAACCTCATTCAGATTCACAAATAAAATAAATATTACTTACGGATCAAAAATATTTGGTCGCACTATAATTTACGTATATATCACGCGTGGCGCTTGCGCAACGGCGGGAGGTAAACCGACATAGGTCCTACGTCGACGAGCGCCAGAGCGCGACTGATTTAAGCGTCGGTGGTGGTCGCTACGCCCCCGCATGGAGGCGCGGCTGGCGGGGTGTGGACAACGTCCCTTTCCCGCGGGATCAATATGGTGCCCGTAACTACGGGCACCTCCTTGTGGTTGCCGTTGTAGGCACGGCCAGTGACAGGCGCGTTAAAACGCAGCCTGCCTATGTGTAGTTGCGAAAGTGTCCGGTAGGAGGCGCTACGGCGCTATGTATAGCGCCGCTATCTTCACGCCACCTCGGCGGTCTGTCACCGCCAGGTGAGACCTCCGGTTACCCGGAGGAGGCCTAGCGGGTGACGACCAGCGACGGAGGTGACTCGGCGCTCCCTACCGCGGCTGTTGGCCCCCGCCTGTCACGCTTTCAGAGCTAGCCGATTACGCGCCAGGCAAAGGGCCGTGTATGTGAGTATGAGCGGCAATGTACTTGTGTAACACCGCTCATGTCAGCGATAGAATAGCAGGCCCGCGCCGCTCGTTCATCGCGTGAGTTTAGTTGCTTGTGGAGTCGTGTCTGTGTGGTGCGGTGCGTGTCGTGCCTATATTAACCTAGAACACGACATGTACCGAGTGCATGTAGTGAGTGTGGAGTCTCATTGTTTGAGTAGGCCGCGTGTAGGTGGGTGCGACTTACTCGGGTGCGTCAAATCCGGGGGGGGGGGGGGGGCTAGCCACGTCCGCTGGTATGATTTAAGCCGTAAGATGCAACCGATTTTATACTTACTTTGAAAAATTATTTTCATAAATGATTGAAGACATATATTTTTTCTTTTTTACACATTTATGGTGCAATCTTTCTTCTTACGTATAAAATTATTTATGTTGCCAAATGACTTTTAGATTATGAGATATGACGTGTTTTTTTGTAGTCGATTTCTCGATTTTTAATTTTTTTTGACGTGATAAAACTACAAGTTCATGTATTAAAAATCGGTTTATTCTGAATGCACTTTAAATTTCAGGGTATGCCTCTTCGAATGAATACCTTTTACCTTCTTACTTAGTAATATCAATCAATCAATCAATCAATCGTTTATTTTATAAAAAGGTGCACAGTTACAATAAAATATCACAACAATTAAAATAGAGCACAGTTGCTTATTTGCCTGAACTAGGTTGAACCTGTGTCTCAGGCTACAAAGTGCAAGTAGACATTTTACTTAAAATAAATAAAATTAACATTAAGTGAAAAGTAAAGTACTAAAATGAAAACTTACATAAAAATAAAAACAGCGTGTTCTCGGATTATTTACAGACAGCAAGTAAATCTTCTGTCTGCGCATAAGAGGTGGTTTTTAGAAAAATACATATGGATTTTTTACAGCTAAAATAATTTAACTTATAGATACTTAGTTTTCTATTTAACCTATTGTACAGAAATGGGCCTAAAAATGAAAAGAATCTTTCCACAAAGACATGTTTGGAGGCTGCATTAGAAATGCATACTATATCATTCCGTCTCTTGTTAGTATTGTCAGCATTGTACGTGAGCATGGTGTGCTGTTTTAATACTAAGTGCATAATGAAAAGCTGGCGAACAGTCAACACGTTGCAGGATTTATATAGCTGATCTGTGGGAAAGAAAAAGGGATGGAAGTTTGCTACCTTTAAAATAGCTCTTTGAGCTCTTTCAAGAGGAAGCAAGATAGTTTTTGGTGCGCCACCCCATGAAGTGATGCAGTATTGAATTATAGATTTACCTAGGGCGAAGTATACTTGTGTGATTAATTTTGAATCTGCAAAAGTTCGTATTTTTTTAAATACGTATATTAATTTGCGCACTCTTTTAACCAGAGTTTCAATATGTTGCCTAAAAGAGAGTGTGTCGTCTATTATAACCCCGAGGTATTTAATATTACAGGTTTTGAGGATAGAAGGACAATTGCACATGTTGACTGACAGGTTACCACATTGATGAGCATATAATATACGAAATTTAGCAGTATTCAGTTGAAGCTTGCGCATGGAAAAGTGAATATATTTTGTCTTGTCAGCATTTAAGAGCGTTTACGCCGTCCATGCGCTGTTTGACTCCAAAACAGTACTTTTCAAACCCTTTAATACCATCAACCCTTTATTTTACAAGAATGATAATTACTAATAACTTTAGGAAATTTCGTTGTCTCAATAGTTGGAGAGAAAAATATTTCAATTAATAGAGTATTGGTAAATTGTATCAAGATAACTCAACAGAGGTTTTCTTAATTTCCCTTTTAGCGTCAGTTTCGACGCTCTAATTATAGGAAACCACTGGCAAACCTAATTAGATTTTTTTTTTACCTATTGCTAAGATCCTAAGGAATATAGTTGGAGAAGAAAATTTTTTGATTTAGGTTTCTTTATATAAGAAATTAAAGTTCAAACAATGTGAAATATTAAGGAATTAAAATGATTTTTTCACCGATATATCTTACTTGATTTAATATAATAATAGCATAATATAATAGAAGAACATATGCTTTAAAACATCCAATTTAAAATTTCAAATAATTTACAGTGATTATTTTTCTATAAATATTTGAAAACTACTATAAATCACTGCGCGCGAGCAATTTCAAATCAGACCGCCGCGAGGCTTTCTAGAGAGAGGACATGTCGCTCGGCGCTCTGCCTGACCCGAGTTGACCTTAGTCGTACTTGGAAGGATAGCGGACGTTTATAGTGTGATTAAAAAATCTTGGTACTTTGATGATTAAATTTTTTTATTATTATTTTTGATGACTGACAATATTTTTAGTGACAACCAATATCTACCCAATTTTTTTACATACGAATTTTATTTATTAAAACTTTTACTTATTTTTTTGTAAATGAAAACATAAATTGTTTTTAAAGTTAACGCCAACCTATTGTATTTCCCTCATAAGAGGTGTCACTAAGAGGAACATCGCGTCAGGTTAAAATATAATATAAAATAAACGTAAGTAAATCCGTATAAAGTGATTTATTTGAAAAGAATAAGAAATATTTATTAATCAGTCACAAATCAATAATAATTAACGAAGTTCGGTTTCTTTCTAAAGTTTAGATCAACAAATTCATGTTTGAATAACTAAAAAACGACTTTAATATTAATCATAATTATAGCTATACTTGCAATATATTATTGAATACTTATTTTATGCACTCGTACTTTAGTAATCCGTGTACGTTCAAATTCAAATTCAAATTAAATTTTACTACAACAATTGCACTCGAACGGATCATAGTGGGTTAGTTTGACTATAGCGCGAGAGAGCGCGCCAGCGCTATACACACAGGCACGCGCGCTTCTGTGTGTGTAAAAAATGCATTGAATTACCTAAACTTGACTTCGCGCGATAGACGTAAACGCTCTTAATGTTAGTAAATTGCTTTGAAGCCAGTTAGTCACAGTATTAAAACCTAATTGAGCGTTTTCAAACAGTTCGCTACAGCTTTTAGCAGTAAATATGCGCCGTGTCATCAGCATATGATATGATTTTGCCGTGCTTGATATTTATATTACACAAGTCGTTAATATAAACCAGGAATAGGGTAGGGCCCAAAATACTCCCCTGGGGAACACCAAATCCAGTATTTTTCTGCTCATCACTCGTAAAATTATCAATTCTAACACATTGGTATCGGTCGTCTAGGTAGTTAGCAAGTAATGTTAGAGGCGTTCCCCTTATTCCTATGGCCTCTAATTTGCTTAGAAGCACAGAAATAGAGACAGTGTCAAAGGCTTTCGCTAAATCAAGGAAGACTCCCAGGACCTGGTTTCCTTTGCCTAGCTCTTTTGAGACATAATCGGTCAGGCTGTGCACCGCATCGGCTGTGGATAAATTGGCTCTGAAGCCAAATTGCGCACGTGACAAGAAGTTGTTTTTTTCTAGGTAACTAACTAGTCTGTTGTTTATAATTTTCTCAAGTATTTTTGAGATTGAGGGGAGTAACGATATTGGCCTATAGTTACTAACCAGGTCCCGGTCTCCAGATTTATAGATAGGTATAACAACTGCCTTCTTTAGACAATTAGGGAAGATACCTTTGGAAAGACAGATTCGAAACAAATGCGTTAAGGGAGGTACCAGTACATGCTTAAATCGTTTAAGGATCTTATTGCTTATATTATCCCATCCCACTGCACAATCATCTTTAAGGCCCGAAATGATTCGGGTTATTTCGTCCTCGTCAGTATCCAGCATAGCAAATGATTTCAGGTTACAGCCGTTGTTCACTTTTTGGAAATATGTTTGGGCACACTGTTTCGGAATCTGTTCAGCCAAATTTTTCCCAACATTAACAAAAAAGTTATTTACTTTGTTAGCGGATATGAGAGGTGAAGGATTAGTAAGCAGTAACCTCGAATTTGATTCACGTTGTTTAGTCATGTAGGTGACGTTTTTAATGTGCTTCCAGATTTGCTTGCTATTGTTACCTGCCTTATTCAATTCATTTTTATCGTGATTATTTTTAAGCTTCTTTAAGAGATTGTTGCAAAAATTCCTGTATCTTTTATAGGTATTTAGAATGATTAGGTTATCAGGGTATTTCTTAGTTCTCTGATGAAGTTTATCTCTGTGTCTTATACACCGAATTAGTCCAGGAGTAATCCAAGGTTTAATATTATGAAGACGACTATTTACTGGCACAACTATTGTATTACGCAATATTGCTTGTTGGACATGTTTTATTAAATACGATAAAGCTGAATTAACATCAGCAGTATTGTAAACTGGGCTATAATCGAAGTTGCTTAAATCATATTCGAGTTTGTTTACGTTTAATTTAGTCTTTGTCTGGGGACGATTTTGCTTGGGTAGCCTTAAATTTACGGCTAATAAGACAGAATGGTGGTCGGTTATTGTTGAGTTCGTAATAAGCGTAATATATGCATAGCTGGTTTTGATCATCATATGGTCGAGGCAGGAACCGCTCTGATGAGTAGGCAAAGTGTGGCTAGGGAGAAAACCATGGTATGAGCAGATGTTAAGGTAATCTTGAGTCCCTGCATCGCAGTTTTCAGAGCCAATGTTAATGTTAATATCGCCTGTTAGTATTACGTTCTTAAAAGGGCTAAGTTCTTGAAAGATTTGATTTAGGGAACTGTGGAAAGAGGTTAAGTTTCTAGAGGAAGGGGATCTATACATAGCAATTATCGCAGTGGTTGTACCAATTTTGATGATTAAGCAGTTACTATTACAATCTTGTAGATCAGGTTCTTCTACTTTGACCTTTAATGATTCCTTAGCAAAGACAACGACACCATCATTTTGATTGTGATTAATTTTAGTGTATAATAAGTTGTATCCTGGAATTGTTGGAATATTATCGTGGCGCTTTGATAACCAGCACTCTGTTAGAACCATAATATCACAATTAAAGTTAAGTCTATGAAGAAAAATGTTAAAGCTATCTATGTTCTTATAAACACTACGTATGTTTTGGGTTAGTATGGTTAGTGACTTCTGATACTGAGAAAGATATTGTTTGCAGTCCTCAACCTCACATGACATTGACTCGGTTGAAAATGAGTTATCTATGTCGGTAATTAAATTAATATCCATAATATGTAAAAATATAAAAAAAAAAAAAAAAAAAAAAAAATAATAAAAAAAAAAAAAATATAATAAACAACTAATTACGTCTAAGGTTCAAACAAATAAGTGGCGCTCTTAGGCGCCTTCATAGTCAATAGAGTTTATGTACCTGTATTCTGCGGCCAACTTAGCTGGACATACCGCATCTCCCGTCTTGTGGTTGGCTTGTTTTTTAAAGCGCATACATGTAGCACATTTTGGATCATCACCTTTTTTAGCGCAGTCTTGGCTAGAGTGTCCTTCTTCACCGCAATGTCCACAAGTAGAGACAGCGATTTTGCATGTTTTAGCTGCATGACCGTACTGCTGGCATTTGTAACATCTCGTTACTAATGTGAAGTCTCGTACTGGACAGGAAGTCCAATTTATAAATATTCTGTCCTGCGTGATGAGGGCCTTGCGAATGACGGCTGAAACTTCAACGATGTAATTGCAACTCTCAGTATCTTTCCTACCAGATTTGTGGCTTAGTTTAATTGAGGCCAAAAATGTATCCAGGGTTATGTTCGGTAGTTTTTCCGTTATGTTTTGGTCATAAATGCATTTATACACCTCATTTTCAGCCATTGATGCGGGAACTCCTATTATAATAATGCGAGGTTTGCGCTTCCGAGGTTCGTCGACGGTAAGCCCTGACGAAGCGATTTGGACTGTTTGTTTGAGCTTGTCTAGGTCATCCTTGGTCTCAGTGCTGATGATAAGTCCTCCTTTCCCTATTTTACGTACGCCTCGTACTTTCAGCTTCATTTTACCAGGGCATATGATTTTTTGTACCATATTTTTGGTTTCATCACTGGTCTTCGAGTTGTCGCATGGAAAAATCGCCACAGAGCTAAGATTATTGGGGCGAATGAAACTGCTGGACCCCTTTTTCACCATATCGGCAAAAGATGTAGAAGTTGCACCCTGCTTCGTACAGGACTCCTGGATCGTGCGGTTCATCTCTGTAAGACAGTCCGCTAGGTCTCGAGCTTCGGTCATAGTTTTAAGGGCGGTGTGTGTTTGTATGGCTCTTGATTTCAGTGACTGGTACTGAACAGCCAATTGCGCAACGCCATGTCCAACTTTTCGGCAGAGATTTGTTACCTTTTGCTTCTGGTCAGAATTGAGTTTTCCCTCAGAAGCAATAAGACAGACCTCATTCAGGTACTGTTCAATGGTTCCCAACCAGTTCTGAATCTCCGGTGTAGATATTGGTTCAACGGCTTCTTCTAGGCACTGCTTGGGTTGTTGAGAAGGTCTCGGTGTTGGTGTCGACGGGGGGCTACGTGGCGTCACCCCACTCCGGTTAAATGGGCTGCTGTCCATTTTTCAGATTATAATAAGTGTTTATAATCCAGTTACTCCATTATTTTGATTTAAAATCACTTACTAAGTTGACTTGTATAACAAGCTAATACACTTGAAACTGGGTCACAATTTATTGCAAGCGTTAATTTATTTATTTTTCTAGTGCATTAATGTGCACGTCTGTATGCGATGAGCGCAGCAAATCGTATCAATAATATTTGGTGTAAGGTTACTTCAAAGTTGTGCCCTCGCGCGTCATCTGGAAATCGCACCTTCGAAATCCGCTATTTTCATAGTCAATAATCCAATTTGAACGAGATTTTGTTAATAGATTTTAAACAAAAATCTATGATAATTACGATGTTTGAAGTCAAAAGAAGCTAAAACAATAAATTATATGACCAAAATCACTTCAAAATCTCCCAAGATCTCGATTTACGGTTGAAAAATGCTAACACGCTCTTAAAGTAATGGTACACAATAGATGCGCTTGCGCCCGTGTGATCCAGATGCCATCGCTCAATATTACTTGCTCGTGTCTAACAGGTAGACGCACAGTAGGAAGTTGTGCACATACCATTTTAATAATATGGTATCTAGGGTTAGGCAGGCACGCCTCCTGCCGGAGGCTCTATGCGGGGGTCGTGCGGTCCATGGCCCTTTACGGTGCCCCGGTGTGGGCGCGTTCCTTGAGGCGGCGAGCCGCCCATTATCTGAACGCGCCCCAAAAGGTGATAGCCGTAAGGATGGTCCGTGGGTTCCGCACGATCTCGGGCGAGGCTGCGAGCCTCCTAGCCGGATTGCCACCATGGGATCTGGAGGCGATAGTCCTCGCGCGCCTACATGAATGGCGCGCGGAGGTTCTTCGCCGGGGGGTTACTCCGCTGCCGCGGCTAATTGCCGCTCAGCGGACAAACCTCCGAGCCGATCTCATGGTGACATGGAGAGAGCGACTGTCGCAACCCCGTGCAGGGCACGCCACGATAGTGGCGATAAGTCCCCTCTTTGAGGAGTGGCTTGAGAGGCGCCACGGCGTCCTCACCTTCCGCCTGACGCAGGTCCTCACCGGACACGGTTGTTTCGGGAGGTTCCTGCACCGAATCAGGCGGGAGGAGACGCCCGGGTGTTTCCACTGCGAGGATCGACCGGAGGACACGGTGGAGCATACGGTGGAGGTCTGCCCCGCTTGGGCGGAGCACCGCCGTGTCCTCCTAGCGGCGATCGGCGGCGGCGACCTCTCGCGTCCGGCCCTGGTTCGAGCCATGGTCCGGAGCGAGACGGAATGGGAAGCCGTCACCTCCTTTTGCGAAGCAGTCATGCTAGCAAAGGAGGAGGCGGAACGTGAGAGAGAGCGTTCCTCCTCACGTCCCAGCCGCCGCGGGAGACGCACCGGGCGTCGGGGGCCACGTGGTGGCCCCCGGCCACCGTAGACGCGGGCCTGTGGACGGTGAGCTAAGGGCTAGCTCGCCGTCCCTCCGTCTTAGGACGACAGGCCGTGTCGACGGCGCGTTCGTGTTCCACGCGCGCCTCAAAGAGATGTCAGCATAGGGAAGGGGCCCGCAAGGGCCGATGCCTGCCGGGTGCTGCGGGTTGTTCGAAAGAGATACCGCGGCCCCGGAACACAAAGGGCGATGAAGGAACATGGATGGGTTTTAGTCAGTAAAAGTCTGACACTCCCTCCCGCTCAGCCCAGAGCGGGAGAAGTCATTTGATGATTTCCCATCCGAAAAAAAAAAAAAAAAAAAAAAAAAAAAAAAAAAGGGTTAGGCAGGCACATAGAATTTAATCCACCGGCAGGTCATCTTAACGATATTATTATTGATATTGATTTGAATAACCCCATGGATTCTTCACTACAATGAGTTAATATATTTATATTTAGTGTTGTACAAGTATAGTTTAAGTGATCTCATCTCTGTTGGTGGGTGAGCCCAGACTTCATACATTTTTGCCCATGGTCCTTTGGCGTACCGCAAGGAACTGTCGTTGGCCCGCCGTTTTTTATACTGTACATTAATGACCTACCCAAAAGCATCGACCACCCGATGACACTTTTTACCGACGACAGTACTATTACAATTGCTTTTAAAAACAGAGACACATACGAATCTGATATTAACAATTCCATAGATTCAATGGTAAAGTGTCTGGAAAACAATAATCTTAAGATAAACCTTGAGAAAACTAATATTCTGCATTTTGCCCAAAGATCATCCATACCAAATGTAAATGTCCATTATTGTAATAACACTTGCACTTTGCTCTTCGGTCTGTATGTTAATGCTCTGATTGAGCGACTCAGCAGCGCACGTGTCGGCTGCTACGTGGATGGAGTTTGTTTTAACAACATTAGCTACGCAGACGACATGGTGCTTCTGGCTCCCTCGATCGGTGCTCTCCGAAAGCTACTCAATGTGTGTGAGTCTTATGCCGCGACTCATGGGTTAATTTATAATAGCTGTAAGACAGAATTCATGGTCTTCAGGTCTGGAACCAGGTGTCTCACTAGTGTTCCCCCTCTCCTAATGAAAGGTCACCCGATTAACAGGGTATATAAATTTAAATACCTGGGCCATCTGGTTACTGACGACCTGAAAGATGACATGGATCTAGAGAGGGAGCGCAGAGCATTGTCAGTTAGGGCTAATATGTTGGCCCGCAGATTTTCTCGATGTACAGACGCAATTAAAATAACCCTTTTTAAGGCGTACTGTACAGCACTGTACTCGGGAGCCCTGTGGTTCGCATATACCCAAAAGGCTTACAATGCTCTGCGTATCCAATACAATAACACATTTAGGGTATTGCTGCGATTGCCGCGCTTTTGTAGTGCCTCGGCAATGTTTGCAGACGCACGCACTGACAGCTTTGATGCACTGTGGCGTAAGAAATCTGCTTCGCTACTCCGCAGACTGCGTGGCAGTCCCAACACTATCCTGCAGTCAATAGCCGCCCGGGCAGATAGCCCGCTAGTGAGGGCGCTTACGAACCGGACTCGCTCTGTTTTAGTAATTAAGTACTAACATAGGTTAAGTTATTTTGTTATTAACACCATAGACCATTGTAGTTTGACTAAATATTATTATTAATAACAAAATAGATAAGGTAAACACAACCAAATTTCTTGGTGTAACTATTGACAGCAAATTAGATTGGAAAGCTCATACGGATGAATTAAGCAAAAAAATTAGTAATGCCACATATGCCCTATATAAATTGGCCCCCATCTTAAATGTTGATGCATTTCTAACTGCTTATCACGGCTTGGTGTCCTCTAACTTGAGATATGGACTAATTTTTTGGGGAAATTCAACAAATAAAGATGTGATATTTAAAATACAGAAGAGGTGCCTGAGGGCTATGTCTGGTCTCCATGTTACAGAGAGTTGCAAGCCGTTATTTAAAACATATAAAATATTAACCCTTCCGTCAATGTACATTTTAGAGATCGTCATGTTTGTCAAATCGAATCCACACCTATTCCCCTTAGAGTCAGATAAAGTAGTTAGAAATAGACGCGATAATAGTAAGCTATGTATTCCGAGATCCAGAAAAGCTCTAATGCGTAAAAGTGTATTCTGTATGGCCACAATTCTCTATAATAAGTTGCCAAAACATTGGAGGGAATTACCTACTTGTAGAACTTAGATGCTGCAGGATTGTGCTGGTGGTGAAATAAACTCGCGAGACAAAGGGTAAACTCGGTTTAATTAAAACAGGCGAATTTACATAGGGCTGTGCGCAATTACAAAAATACGGGCGTGCGCATCGACTCACGTATGGTGGCACACTGCCGGGGTTCACATTGACGAGCACGTCATTGTGTCCGCGTATAGTTTAACAAACTTATAACTAGGTACATTCACTTAATACTAACTACAAAAAGCGCGTCGCTAACATTCCCCACCCCAGTGCTGTCACAGCACTCATCACTCAGTGATATAGGGGCGACGCGTGCCGCGGATCGATGCCAAGTCCTTGAGCCAACTTTCACCTCCACTAACCTGATACGGCCATCCTTACCGGGGAACACCTCTGTGATGAGTCCCTTTGGCCACGAGTTGCGGGAAGAATTTGGGTCCACAACTAAGACGAGGTCGCCAACTTGTAGCGGCTTCCGCTCCCCTTGCCACTTTCGCCTAGGTAAAAGTTCAGGCAAAATTTCTTTTACCCACCTGGACCAAAACATGTCCGCCAATCGTTGACTTATACGCCAATGTCTTCGGAGATACAAGTCGGAACTGTCAAACACCCCGATCAAAGGTAAGTTCGATGATGTACCTAGAAGAAAATGGTTTGGAGTGAGGGTTTCTACTCCATCTGGTGCGACCGAAACGTGCACCAAGGGACGACTATTTACTATGTTTTCAACTTCAGTTAGTAGTGTATATAAAACCTCGTCTCTTGGTGCCCGCTCAGTTAAGACAGCTTTAAGCGATGTCTTTACGCTACGTATCATCCTCTCCCACGCCCCACCCCAATGGGGACTGGCGGGAGGGATGAAAGTCTAGTCCATCCCATTGTTGACAGCTACGCTAATTAGGTCTTTCTGGTCAAGTTCTTGCATAGACCGTTGGAGTTCCTTGTCAGCGCCTCTGAGATTGGTGCCATTATCAGAGTACATGTGACGCGGCCAGCCACGCCTCGCTGCCATCCGACGCAGTGCCATGATTAGAGAATCTGTCGTAAGGGAGGCAACTGTCTCAATGTGGATTGCGCGCAACGTTAAGCATGTGAAAAGAACACCGTACCTCTTTTCCCTACGTCTGCCTACGGTGACCTCCATCGGTCCAAACAGGTCCAAACCGCAGTACGAAAAGAGTCGCTGATGATGAGCTACACGAGCCCGAGGTAAGTCGCCCATGCGAAGAACTTGCGGCTTACACTTATTGATTCGGCACACCATACATTGCGACACCACACTCCTCACGGTAGGTCTAAGTCTTACTAACCAGTATTTTTCCCTCAGTTGATTTACTACTGTTTCTTGATTGCCATGAGCCGCCTTTATGCGGTAGTGCCGAGCGATAAGTCTACCTACAGGATGTCGGCCGTCCAATATTACAGGCCGTTTTACCTCCACAGCGACGTTTGCAGCAGCATCGATACGACCGCCCACACGAAGCAAGTCATGCTCATCCAAGAACGGTGAGAGAGTGAGTAACCGACTATTTTTAGCCAAGGCCTTACCTTTTCGCATTGATACAAAATCCTCCGCGAATGACTCTGCCTGTGCGTGTCTCAACAGCAGCCGCTCTGCACGCTCCATTATCTCAACAGTGTAATCATTGACAGGCATACCTTTTAATTTGTCAACGAATTTTAAAACGGCGGCTGTTGCTCTAAGTAAACGCAGCCAAGAAGAAAACCGTACCGGATTCGGTACCGGTGAGTTAGCAGGGATTACCTGAACAACGGCTGTAAGCTCCGCGCATACTTCGTCCGGGTCCGGCTGGATTACATCTTTTGGCCATGCCGCCTCATCAAGATACAGGAAACCTGGACCAGTGACCCACTCAGAGTACAAAGTAGGCTCAAAACTTTCCCTTGTAGCCAAATCAGCTACATTAAGCTTTATGGAAACATATCTCCATTCGTCAATGCGCGTCAATTCGTCGATCTCCGCAAGACGGTTTGCCTCGTACGTTTTATAGGTTCGAGTATTATTACGAATCCAGTGTAAAACCGTGGTGGAGTCGCACCAAAAGTACCGACGCACCGGAGATAATCTATGCTCCTTCCCAATAGTGTTAGCTAACCTCGCAGCCAACAATGCTGCTTGAAGTTCGTACCTAGGTACTGTCATTGGTTTCACAGGTACAACCTTGCATTTACTTACAATGAAGGAAACATGGATTTTTCCCATCGTTTCCCAGCGCCAATATGCTACGGAGCACAATGCTTTTGTAGATGCGTCGCTAAATACGTGTAAATAAATAAATATCGCTATAAATATCGCTAGACATTACACACAGCGCCATCTAGTGCCACACTAAGCAACGAGGCTTGTGTCGTGGACACTAGATAGTTGATATACTACATAGATACTTTTTGTTTGTAAATACATACTTATTATACATATAAACATCCATGACTCGGTAACAAATGTTCATGCTTAATCACACAAACACTTGCTCCTACCGGGATTCGAACCCGGAACCCTATGAACGTAAGGCAGCCTCACTACCGCTGCGCCAGTCGGGTCTTCCAAATGTAAGTTTACATTCCCCGGCTCACCCGTGTCCGTATTCGTAGCACTGCTAGTGGCCGCTACGGTTTCGTAGCCGCTCGTAGCAGTTCGAGAAGACGGCGCTGACGTCACGCTTATATTATTAGTACAAGCCTCTTTTACTTTGAGCGACTTGGATGAGGACTCGCTCGCACCTGTGCTCGTAGCGCTGCTAGCTACCGCTACAACTTCGTAGCCCGTAGTAGAAGGCCGCGTAGCACTGGTAGAAGCGAGCGGGGTGGCCGAGGCGAGCGGCGCTGCTGTTGGCACGGGAGACGGGACTTCCATCTCGCTTGCGCATGCTAACCCGTTCTGATAGCATGCAATCATCGCGTGGCACCTGGGAATGCGGATGTTTTCTATAACTTTAAGTAGGTCAATCCATTTCTTCCACTTGTCGTAAATACTGTCAGGAACATAATCGTCCCATCCAATATTTAAACGCCAGGTGTCTTGAAGCATGATTTTACCCTGAATTGTGAAGGGAGCAAGAAAACCTAGGACGTCAAAAATGGACATTATTACCCTTAACATAAGCCGCTTGGTCGGTCGTTCATTGCCCTGAATAATGCTTTTCGAGATGCGCTTTAGTGAGACGTCAAAACCAAGCTTATCTTCTGCTGGAAACCAAATTAGTCCAAGCGTTCGCTCACCTCCATACTGCTGACCAACTTTGAACTTTACTGCACTTGGGCCTAAAGTCTCTTTTGGTACACTGTCTAAAACTGCAACGCTGTTACTCGTCCAGTTTCGAATTTCGAAACCACCACTCTTGTGAATATCGCTAATGTTTTTAACTAACTCAATCGCAGTGGTTTCGTCCGGTACACTATCTATGTAGTCATCCATGTCATGCGAATGGTAGATCGCATTGACTGCGGCCGGCGACGATGACTCATATCGCCGTGCGTTCTTGTTTTTAATGAATTGGGCAACAAAGGGTGAGCAGTTAGCTCCAAAAATTAAAGAAGTCATAACATACGTTTTTATTCTTTCCGTAGGGCTGCTCCTCCATAGAAACCTTAGAGCGTGCTGATCTTCTGCGTGAACCTTGACCCTTAGAAACATGTCCTTTATATCACCTGTAACTGCGATTTTTCTTTCCCTGAAGCGCAGCATAATACCAAGAAGTGATGACAGTAGGTCGGGCCCAGTGAGTAAATAGTCGTTAAGAGAGGAACCATTTACCTTACCGGCAGCGTCAAAGACCAGCCGAAGCTTGCCTTTATTGGGGTTGTCAACACCAAAGTGTGGTAAGTACCACGTGTTCGATGTGACGTCAGTTTCCATTAGTTCACGTGCATAATCATTAACTAGCAAATGATTAACGCGTTCCTCGTACCTTTTAGCAAAGTGTGGATCCTTTTCCATTTTCCTTTCAATACCTTTCATCCTTTTCAGTGCATTGGGGTGGGAGTCCGGCATCCTGCGATCTGGATCCCTCCAAGGTAAGCCAACATGCCAGCGTCCGTTAACGAGCACCGCGGATCGCTCCAGTTGAGCGATAGCGCGCACATCGTCAGCATTCTGGCGCGGCTTACCAGACACACCCATGGCATCCAAGGCGAACGAGCGTCGGACCTCATCATGGATTTCTTGCAGTAAACTGTCGTCCTGTGAAGTGACACTTACCTCCTCTTTCTCCGAGATGTTCAGGGCAGCTTCAGGGCTGCTAGTGCGACGACCGGCTGCGGGGGCACGGGTGGCGCTCCGCGACACGCGTACTTTACCATGTACGCACCAACCGAGTGGGGTAAGTGTAGCGGACGGCTCATTTGGTTTACCTAGCTGAATTTTCAAAGGTAACTAAAGTAACTGATAATTATCCTGTCCTATCAATAATTCAGGCTTTGAATTAGATGTACATAATTTATCTTTAATGCTCTTTAGGTAGGGATAATTATTACAATCAATAAGAGATAAGTTTTGAGTTGGCAAACATAATTCCTTTACACAACGCATTCTTATGTTATGTAACCTATCATCATTAGTACCAGCAATGTTTACATTCATAACTATAGACTCACAAACTAGTTCGTTATCAGTCCACGCTCCGCGCACTGTTAATGTTTCACTACGGCCGCGCAACCCGACGCGCTCAGCGAGGCCTGCGCTTATCAGTGACACACTCGATCCGTCATCAAGGAGCGCGGTGGCGCACATTGGTTCAAGGGCGGAAAAAAGTCCTTTGTTTCGACCTTGTTTAAAATGTCTACAATTTGGTACACACATACTAGAATGTTAGTAGAAACAAGTCCTAAAATTAATACAGATAAATAATTATACAGTATTTAATTATATGATGCCAAAGTAGGTTGATCGAGAATTAACAAATTTCGTGCAAAAAATATTGTTATTTCAAGTATGAATAGAACCTAAATACTATAATTATCAACTTTTATTTTTAGTTTAGTAATAAGTTTATTCTGTGTATTAATAAAATATGTAAACATAATGTTATGATATAATGAATAATTACTTGCTATTACATTTTTAGTGAAGAAGGTCATTTGGGACCTTTTGTTTTCAATCATGAGATCATAACTAATCTCCGTTATCGACCGATGCGTAATAATATACTTTCGGAGATTAATTAGACCCTATAGATTAAGAATACATCAGTTTTGGCTGCGATAACCTGCGATCTTGGAAATACCAGGTCATTAACTAATGACGCTCTGTAATTAAGAAAAAGTGCATTATATTAATAAGTGTTTCTAATGAGGGTAATTAACACTTTATCATGTCGTGTAAGTATAAATAGCATTGAACGGTAGTTTTAACTTCACTTACAAGTATTTTCTCTTACGATAACAGTGTTATTATAGTGATGGATAGCTTTACTATTGCCTATGCCGATTTAGTCGAAATCATAATATCAAGTAATCGTGAGATACATAAATGCCTCGAAAATTTAAAACATATGTATCCACAGCTTACAGAAAGTGTTTGGAAGCAAGTATATGAAAAGTTGAGTCGTAATTTTCTACCCGTATTTACGAAAAAGTGGCAAACTGCAGCGAGAAATAAAAATGCTTTTATGGCAAAAAATGAACAGTAGCTGAAAAATATTTTTACCGTTGAGACATCTTCGGTGCAAGCTGATATGGTGAGTTGTGACAGTAATGTTCCAGGGCCATCAAAACGCTTTCATAGTGGACGACCACAGAAATCATTTGATGAATGTTGCGATCGAACAAAGCGATATAAAGTCAAAAGATTGTGTGAAAGTGTCCCTGAAGAAATGATTAAGAAAGCTGCCTCTAAGGTACTCGTACAAGAAGAATCATCGGATACTATCAAGTTTACTCCAGAAAAAGCGTTGGCATTATTACTTGATACATCACTTTCGAAACATCAATATCAAGTACTGAAGAAATGCAGCAAAAAGTATTGGGTGTGATATTTTTCCTGATTATCATAAAGTACTTGAAGCAAAAAGGCAATGTTACCCCACGGATATTGATGTAACGGAAAGCTACGCTTGTGTAGGTTTGCAGTCATTACTGGACCACACAACCAGAAGACTATTTGAAGTAATGTCTGAAGACGACCTTACACAGATTAGTGTAAATTCAACATTTTTACACAAGTGGGGATGTGACGGATCATCAGGTCATGCTGAGTACAAACAGTCATTTATTGACGAAAATGTGTCAGATTCACATATGTTTTTGACATCATTAGTTCCACTGCGTCTGTATG
>CAXKUT010000048.1:0-106850 GCA_964057025.1 Standfussiana lucernea | reverse complement strand
CATTATAACAAAAACCAAAAACTTCGCAAAAGTAACCGAAACAACATTCACAATACACGGAGGCAAAGCGAATGTTTTTAATTTCATTTCGTTGTCTAGATTTGTCAATATTGACAAATCGGTGTTGCCAGGTAATAAAAAAAAATCGATTTGACAACAACCGAACTAATATTATAATCGGATGTAAAATGATTTGAAGGCCAAAAACGATGAGTGTTTTGTTTGTATTTAATGTAATTAAAGGAAAATAAATATAAAACCTTTTGAAAAATCATTTGATTACAGATTTTCAAGAAAATACATACTTTTTACTCAGATTCAGAAATCGATTATTATCTTTAATAAAAGACTGAAATCACAATTATTATTAATGTGGCAACACAGAATCAGCTTCCAACCATAAAATGGCGACGCTTTTTGATCTCAATCGGTTTAAATACTTATTAAACGACTTGTTTTTACATTTACTTTCCAGCAACGAGAATCAAAAAAATATTTATTTTAAATTTAATGATATTTTTTCGTAAAAATACTTTTTACAGAACAACTTGTCCACGTTAAGCCATTATTGAGCAATTCCCTTTAATGGATTTTATAGCAATTGGTTAGAGTTTCGTGACACCTTTACTAGCCTCATCCATCATAATGACGAGATTGATAAAATCAACAAATTTCATTATTTGCGTGCTTCTCTAGAGGGATCTGCTGCTGTGGTTCTTCAGTCAATTCAGTTTTCAGAGAGCAATTATGATGTGGCTTGGAATTTAATATGCGATCGATTTGACAACAAAAGATTGTTGGTGCAGAATCACGTGTCAGCATTATTTAATATAGAACCTATCACAAAGGAGTCCTCTGACGTTTTGAAAGGTTTAATAGACCTATTAAATAAAAGCTTACGAGCGTTAGAATCGCTAGGTGAACCAGTCAAGCAATGGGATACTTTGTTGATATATTTAGTTACTCGTAAGTTAGATCAGAAGTCTTATCGCGAATGGGAGGAGTCTATAGGCCATACTGACAAGGACAGCACGATTACGTTCGATGCATTCCTCCAATTTATTCGCTCACGCGCTGATTTAGTTGAAACCTTAGAATTGTCAAAACACAACGTGTTAGGTATCGCTAAATCAGGTTCCACGAGTAAAATTAAATCTATGGTGACGACACAAAATTCTAATAATATAAGCACTGAATCTGTCACGAAGCTATGTCCCAATTGCAAAGGTGACCATAGTCTAACTAATTGTTCACAGTTCCTTGCGTTGAGTAACGAGGAACGTCGTAAATTAGTGCCTAGTTTTAAATTGTGTTACAATTGTTTTCGTTCGGGTCACTTTTCTAACAATTGTAAAAAACCGGGTTGTAAGTTATGCAAGCGCAAGCATAACATTTTACTTCATACTTTGGAAAGTAGTGGTAATCGTAGTGATAACACAACTTCGTCTCCGTCAACGTCGGCGTCGCCCGCGCCCTCTGCCAACACTGACGCTAATCATGTTTCTTTATCTGCGAACATTTCACCTTCTTATGGCGACAGTAGGAAGGAGCGCGGCGTGTTGTTGTCAACAGCTTTAGTTAAAGTATTTGATCATAATAATCATGAGCATATTGTGCGAGCGACACTCGATAGCGGTAGTACATCATGCTTCATGACGGAGCGATTATGTAAACGACTTAGATTAGATACAATTCCGATAGATGGCTCAATCTATGGCATAAATAACGCGACCTCTCGCGTGGGTAATACTTGTCAGGTGAAAATGACGTCACTCAACAACAGTTATAATGCTAAGTTGTTTTGTTTTGTTTTACCATTAATAACGAATGAAATGCCATGTCGTGAATTAGATTTATCTAGCCTTAATATTCCTACTGATATTTGTCTGGCAGATCCTACCTTTTACAAACCCTCCGATGTAGATCTTTTAATTGGTGCTGATCTATTCTGGGACCTGTTAGGTTCGCAAAGAGTAAAACTAGGAGTTGGGAAGCCAGTGTTATGTGAAACCAGGTTAGGTTGGATTGTCTCTGGTCCCATATTATATAGTAATAGTAAAGTACCTAACAGTATAAGTTGTCATTTTACTCAAACTGGTTCCTGTGATGACTTAAAATTCATTCGTGATGATTTGATGCGATTTTGGAATCTTGAAGAGGTCACTTCGCAGCATTCTAATTATTTACCAGAAGAAAAATTGTGCGAGGAACATTTTGTTGAAAACTCGACTCGTTTAGAGGACGGTCGTTTTTGTGTCCGTATACCAATGAAACAGAACCCTTCTATTTTAGGTGATTCATTTCACAGGGCTTCACAATGTTTATATTCCCTGGAACGCAGACTTAAGGCTAAGCCTGATTTTAGTAAATTGTATCACGAGTTTATGGCAGAATATGAGTCGTTAGGTCACATGACCGTAAACAAGGAATTAGATTTAAATGCATATTACATACCTCATCACGGGGTACTGCGCGAATGTAGTACCACTACCAAATTGCGTGTAGTGTTTAATGCTAGTTGCCCTACTTCATCAGGAGTATCCTTGAATGATTTACAGATGGTGGGTCCTACGGTTCAGGACGACCTCCTGTCTATACTTCTTCGGTTTCGACAGCATAAATATGTCTTGTCAGCCGATGTTGAAAAGATGTATAGACAGATAGTAGTCCATCCATCTGATAGGCACTTGCAACAGGTAGTTTGGCGTGAAGACACGGGCAATCCGGTTAAGGTATTTAAACTCAACACCGTCACATACGGTACGGCGAGTGCGCCGTTTCTTGCGACGCGCTGCCTTAAGCAATTAGGCATTGAGTGCACGAATGACAAAATTGCCACCGTAATCAAACATGACTTTTACGTAGATGATCTACTCACGGGTGGTAATGATTTAAATGAAGTAATGGCCATTCGTAATGAAGTCACCAATGCATTGGCATCAGCTTGCATGCCACTTCGAAAGTGGAAGTCGAACGAACCTGTTTTAGTCTCAGGGACTTCTCAGTCATCCTTAAATTTAGGTATGGGATCTAGTGAGCCCAACAAACTGTTAGGGATTGATTGGTTTGCTGACTCTGACGAACTAGGGTTCTTGATTAGTTTTAAGATGCCTTCCAAATGCAGCACTAAGCGTGATTTGCTTTCAGCAATTGCACGCATTTTTGACCCTTTAGGTCTTTTATCTCCTTTTGTGGTGACCATGAAAATGTTGTTGCAAAAAATGTGGTTAGACAACCTTTCATGGGACGAACCGTTGACTCTGGAACTCAACACAACTTTTAATGCTATTGTTAAGGATCTCCCTCTTCTAAATAATTTGCGTATCCCACGTTTTGTTATGTCCGATAAGTATCACACGTTAGAACTCCATGTATTCACGGATGCATCTGAGCGCGCTTACGGTGCGTGTGCCTATGTCCGTAGTGTAAGCAGTGATGGTGAATGCATGGTGCGCTTGTTGATAGGTAAAAGTCGTGTGGCGCCGATTAAACCTACCACGATCCCGAAGTTGGAACTGTGTGGTGCCGTAGTGGGAGCTCGCGTTTGTGAGAAGGTGGTCAAATCACTTCGAGCAAAGTTCGATCGGGTTTATTGTTGGACAGACTCGACCATTGTATTGGGATGGTTACAAATGTTGCCCTCTAAACTTCAGCCATTTGTACGCAATCGCGTTGCTGAAATTCTAGATAAGACAGGAAACTGTACTTGGCGTCATGTCCCAACGGGTAAGAACCCAGCAGATCTAATATCTCGTGGCGTGGATATTGATGCTCTGCAAGGGTTACATCTGTGGTGGTGTGGCCCCGACTTCTTGAAGGAAAATCAGTCCAATTGGCCATCTCAACTTAAAAGTTTAGAATTCGAGACATTGCCCGAAACGCGACCTCAAGTTTCATTGAACGCTATTGTAGAAAGTAGTTCTTGCAATTTATTTATAGATTTTAACCGTTTCTCTAATTATTTAAGACTTGTTCGATCCGTAGCATACGTGTTGAGATTTGTTAGAATTTGTAGAAAACTTCCTGTAAATAGTAATTTTCTGTCTGAAGAAGAACTACAGGAAGCATTAAATGTTATTATTTTAAGATGTCAAATCGATTCGTTTCCAGAGCACAAATTACTTGCAAACAAAAAAGGTTTACCTTCAAAAAGCGCCCTTCTCAAATTTAATGTATATTTAGACAGCAATAATATAATGCGTGTCGGAGGCCGCTTAGAGAATTCTGATTTCCCATATAATAAAAAACACCCTATTATTTTACAGTCCACTCATGTATTTACTAAGCTATTGTTTAATTTCGAGCATCAGAGATTGATGCACGCAGGCCCACAGTTGTTACTAGCGTCGATAAGGGAATCGTATTGGCCTATAGGTGGCCGAAATTTAGCTAAGGCTTGCTATCATAACTGTGTGCGCTGTTGTCGTATTAAGGGTAATGTAGTTACACCCTTAATGGGGAATTTGCCACAGCAGCGTCTCCGTCTGGGAGACTACCCCTTCGAAAGTGTTGGCGTAGATTATGCCGGCCCTATCATGTGTGCCAGTCGGCAAGGTCGCGGTTGTAGGCTGGTAAAGGTGTACGTGGCGATATTTATTTGCTTCGCCACCAAGGCTATTCACTTGGAGCTAGTAGGTGACCTAACTAGTAATAAATATTTACTGGCTTTATATAGGTTTATTTCGCGAAGGGGAAAACCCGTTAACATTTATTCCGACAACGGTACCTCATTCGTTGGAGCGTACAACGATTTATCGAAATTTTTAAAATCAAATTGCGATTCCTTAGGTGCAAGTTTGGCTAATGATGGAGTTAAGATGCACTTTATTCCCGCTTATACTCCTCACTTTGGCGGACTCTGGGAAGCGGGTGTTAAGTCGACAAAATATCATTTAAAGCGAGTGTTGGGAAATTGTAATCTCACGTTCGAAGAACTTAACACCACACTGATTCAAATTGAGGCGATTTTGAACTCTCGTCCATTGACGCCGCTGTCCGCTGATCCTGCTGACCTTACGCCTCTGACTCCAGGACACTTCCTTGTCGGTCGACCGCTTACTTCACTGCCACAGCGAGATATTCAGGAACACTCCATTCATAATTTAACTCATTTCCAAAGGATCGAGCAACTCCGTCAGCATTTTTGGACTCGGTGGAGTAAGGAGTTTGTTTCCGAGTTGCAGCAGAGAACAAAATGGCGTTCCTGCAAAGATGCATTGAAGCTGGACTCCTTGGTAGTGATCAAAGAGGATAACCTACCCCCCCTTAAGTGGAAGTTGGGTAGAATTGTAGCTGTCCATCCAGGAACAGACGGCATCGTTCGTGTGGCTGACATCCGGACTTCTGCTGGAGTAATAAGACGAGCCTTCAACAGAATTTGCGCGTTACCCGTCTCTGCTGATGCTTGTTGAAAGAGAATCTTTCAACGTCCGGGGGCATGTTGGAGCGCCTGATGGTTTCGTCGAAGCAGCGAGCGACGATGCGTCCTGTTTTAGTTTTAAGTTTTTTGTACAAAATTTAGACTAGTCATTAGCGTGTGTATCGTTACTGTTAGTACACCGTTATTCATTAATTCCATATTCTCATCATTTTATTTTACCCAAGTCCTGATTCCTTGTACAATGATAACATAACAACCGAGCTCGTAAAAAAAATAGCTCAACATATAGCATCGCCATTGGCTCACATTGTTAATTTATCCTTGGAACAGGGCCGTTTTCCTGATAAGCTAAAACTGTCTCTGATAAAGCCGCTATACAAAAAAGGGTCAAAATCAGACGTTGACAATTACCGACCTATCGCTCTCACTCCCATTTTATCAAAAATTTTTGAAAAAATTATGTACAGACGAGTGGTGAAATTTCTTACTAAACACAACATTCTTGTCGACCAGCAATACGGGTTTAGACAAAATAAATCAACGACTTTGGCAATATTTACGCTAGTGAAAGCAATGATGACGAATATTAATGATAAAATACCTACTTGTGCATTGCTATTAGACTTAAGTAAGGCGTTCGATCGTGTTGATCATGCGCGGCTTCTAGAAAAACTTGAAAGATACGGTATCAGAGGTCCAGTAAACAAATGGTTTCAATCTTATCTAACTAACAGAAAACAGGTAACGAGGTTAACGAAATTAAACAAATTTAGTAACACCTTAGAAGATTTTGATTCTGAAGTACGGATTAATTGCTGTGGTGTTCCACAAGGTAGTATCTTGGGGCCGTTATTGTTCCTTCTGTACATAAATGATTTGCCTCAGTCAATAAAACACCAGTGTGTATTGTTCGCCGATGACACCACTATTATTATTAAATGTAGAAATGTACAAAATTTTGACATGGTAATCAAGCAAACATTAAATGACATTATAAAATGGTTAGACATTAATAAATTAAAAATTAATATTTCCAAAACCAATGTGCTTCATTGCAAAACATTTAAAAGTAAACCGGTACGCCTTAATGTTGCAATTAACAATAATGATATAGAACAGGTACGTAATGCAAAGTTCCTGGGTGTAACACTTGATGAGCATTTTACTTGGAAGAATCACATCGAAATAATTTCTAAAAAAATCAATCAATTCGTATTTGCTTTAAAAAAAATTAAAAATATTACATCTTTGCGTACCGCCATAATGGTGTATCACGCATACGTCTGCTCAGTAATACGATACGGTATAGTTGTGTGGGGAAACTCTTCCGAAATAGCGAAGATCTTCATTGCCCAAAAAAAGTGTATTCGTGCAATATTCAAAATGCAATGGTCTGACTCATGCAGGCCTATATTCAAGTCGCAAAATCTATTGACTGTACCATGTATTTATATTTACGATGTTGCCAGGTTTGTGAGGTCCAATCTAGAACTATTTGTACAGAAAGATAACAGAAATAAAAGGAAAGCTACACATTTAGATTTTGAAATGCCCGTTCCAAAGCTAGAACTTTTTCGGCGGAGCTGCGTTTACATGGCTCCCTTAATTTACAATGCTTTGCCTGGGACGATTACTCAACTACCCTTCAATAAGTTTTGTGTTGCGTTGCGGAAGTGGTTGTTACAAGAGTGTTTTTATTCGATAGATGAGTTCTTTCAAAAGTGTCCCTGTAAATTTTATACATTAAAGCACAGATATATCTAACTGTTAAGTACATAATTTGACAAAATGTTTGTTTGTTAACTAGTAATAATTAATATCTTAAGTGTAAAAACTTGTACTATTGCATGCTATGTATTGGCCAAATGTGTGTTACTAAATATTTTATTTAAGAAATTCATGTACCTACCATATTTGATGCAATAAATGAATTGAATTGAATTGAAAAAAGATAAATGCATTGACCACTGAGCAGTCTAAAAAATGAAAGAATAAGCGGTGCCACCATTTTTTTGATTTTCTATCAATTGCGTAGCTCCCCTTCAATTGATCAAACTTATCATCAAAGTTCATATTGTCATTGTAATCTTTGATAGCTTCCGGACAGTTAATTTCAACAGCTTCGCCATTTCTTTCGCGTCTTGTAATTTTAACGTTAATCTTAGGGTCATGAAAGTTCGTCAACAAATAAACACACCGCTTATCCTTCCATTTCATATAAGACACCATTTCATTATCACTGATACGATACTCAGATTCATCACGTTGCAGTTTATTGTCTGCTTTTAGTTCCGGCAGGTGTTTACGAGAAGCATTTTTTTTTTTTTTTTTTTTTTCTTTTATCAAAACGTTGCCCCACACTAGGAATGTCTCCTGTATCGTGGGTGCGTTTACAAACATTTAAACTCACATACACAAACAACCAGACCCGGAACAACTATCTGTAGGCCATACAAATATTTGTTCCGTGCGGGGATCGAACCCGCGACACGCAGCGCAGCAGTCAATCGCTCAGCCACTGCGCCAATCGTGCCGTCGTCGTGTCATTGACAGTTCCACAAGCATAAATTGTGCTTCTCTCGTAAATATGCTTGTAAAGCATAACTATTGATATAGTTATCAAAATACACACGGTGGTATTTTCCTTCCAGGCCATTACAAAACTTCCTAATAACTTTACCTCCTAAATCTGTCTCCACTTTATCTCCAACTTTTCCAGTATAGATCTCAAAGTCAAGGCAATAGCCAGAGTATGCACACTTAGTCCAAACCTTGTACCCACGTTTAGTTGGTTTTTTGGGCATGTACTGCTTGAGAGAACTTCTTCCTTTGAATTTTACCATTGACTCGTTTATTGCAATATTCTTTGTAGGGTAGCAGTTTTTTATGAATGAATCTCTAATTTTATCAATAAATGACCTGATTTTGTACAGCTTGTCATAGTTAGGATCTGTCCTACTTGGAATCAAGTTGTTATCATTCAAATGAAGGTTCCCTAGAATCCAAGAAAATCTCGTCAAAGGCATGAATGACGATATGTACTCGTCTCGTAAGTCGGATGAAGAAGACCAGTAATCTCGGTAACTTGGGCTCTTTTTTATTCCCATCACCAAATTGAGACCAATGAATACTTCCATTTCTTTTTCTGTGGCAGGCTTATAAGGTCCTCCTTTTTGTTCAGCATATAAGTTAGTCTGAAATGTGATAAGTTGAACAAGCTCTTTTGTCCAGAATAACTGAAAAATGCTAAGTGGAGATAGTTCTCTGTGAGCAGCCAGACATGACAAGTCAGTAGGTATGTTATGTATGGAGGGGTCATAATCGTCAGGAGGTAAAATTGAGTACGATTTTTTCCATTTTGGAACCTGTATTTCAACCCGCGCAGTAGATGGTCCGGGTTGTGGCGCTGGTGCTGATGATGGGCGTAACGGCTGAGAAGAAGATAATCTGGCTAGAGGTGTGTCATCTTCGGATTCAAATTCAGAGTTAGGTGGATTAGTACCTTGGAAGTCTTCTTCGAGGAAAATTTCTCCAGTTGTCGTACTTCGGCCTTCAACGATGAGCCCATCTTCGATATCCGAACCATCGCCACCCGCATAACTGTCATCATCAGAAGGTATATCGATATATTCCGATAAGGCATTCTCTATGTCCCAGGTTGATAAACCTCTTCTTTTCATTATCTGCAATAATAAAACCAATGTAAAATAGACTACTTGTTATTGAAAAATTATGCCTTTACAGTACGGTGGTTACCGCTGCTAACCACTTTAAATAAGGTGTCATAGTCAAGAACCTCTTATGTTTATTCGTATATTTATACTTATTATACTTAATTAATCATATTTCAACAATTTCAGTATATAAATAATTCATATTTGTAAATAATAACTTACCAATGAAATATAACACTTGCAAAACAACGAATTAAAATTTTACCAACTTTCGTTTGAAAGTTTAGTTCTCCTTCTGACCGTCAAAGCACTGACAATTGGCGCTATTCAAATGTTACACGTTAATATCGTACATATTAATTCAAATTGTAACCAACAGATGTCTCTATATCGTAAAACAAGCGAATAAATAGGTGGTTAGCTTTACTGACCACTATGAAGAAAAGAGTTAAGGGCCTATGGTAGCTCAGATGGCTTAGCATGATCCTCCGTTATGCCGAAAATACTGCAGCATTAATTTTGAAATAAATATACGGTAAAGTTGAGGATTAATGCTAGGTCCTATGTTTGACGAAAACACGATTCCATAAAATTTTCTCGATAGAAAAAAATTCCAAAGTTACCTCCAAACCGAACGATAAACCGCTGGTATTCAAAAAATACTTAAAATTAGAATCATGAAACTTGGCATACTAACTGAACTACCTATAAAGCAGGTCTTATGTTTTTTATTTTTTTTAAATTCCTGTTATTTTCACCTTAAAAAGAAAATACCTAAACTATCGGCGTCTTGAAGTTGGTTCTCTGCCGCCCGCCACCCGCGCTCAGTCTCGCTTCGGCTTTCGAACGGGAGAGCTGTGTCGCTTGCGCTCAGAACACACATTACGCAACAAGACGACGTAAAATTAAAATTTATGTACTTAGGTTTATAGTGTGGCGCAATGGGAAATAACGGTTGGCGTAAAGAAGCAGGCAAACATAATATGATAAACTTAATGAAATAAGTATCTATTTACCTATCTACTATTTATATACAAACATATAGGTAGACAGCATACGACACGTTTGGTGCAGTGGCTAAGCGATTGGCTGCTGCGCTACGAGTCGCAGGTGTTTCTGCATGTGAAGATTTGTGTTTGTAAGTTTCAATCACAAATGCATCGTCCACGATTCAGGAGAAATCCAGTGTGGGGCAACTTTTATAAAAAATAAAAAGATAATAATTACCGATATAGTTTTGTTTTGACAATATATTATGTATGTATACTTATTACAACAAAATATAGGTATCTACAGTAAGTACTTAGTAATTGTTTTTTATAATGTTGTCCCACTCCAGGATTTCTCCTGAATCGGAGACGGTGCGATTACAAACACAAATCTTCACAACTATCGTTAGGCTATAAAAATATTTGTTCCGTGCGGGAATCGAACCCGCGACCCGCAGTGCAGCAGCCAAGCGCTTAGAAATACCTAATCAAAAATATAGGTATGTTCGGTAAGTACCTACCTATCTAACTACAAGAAACAAAACTGTAACTTACTTATCCGACTGTAGTTCTACCTACCACATACATAAAATGTATGAACTTACTGACGTACCTTGGTAATTTAGCTAAATAATTATAATGTATCTTTCTAGAAGACGTCGATTACACAGTACTGAAAACGATGGTGATAAAGATGATGTTCCGGTAAATTCGTCAGTATCTTCTACCTACCTAAAAATGTAACTGATCTGTTATTCGTACCCACGGCTACATAATTATCAAACTATACATTTCCAGTATAAGCTGATCTCACATTGTATAGGCATTCCGTACAATGAGAGGTCAGCAAAAGCAATAAGTACGCCGTCACGCAAACATCCGCATTTCTTAAAACAGAACGTACTACCCGATCAATTATAAACCTTATCCCATCAATCACAGCGTGTATATACCATGCACCGTACAACTTACCCACACAAAAACATCGGTTGCTATCGTTGTGCTGTGCAAAAGCAATTTATTTTACATATACGCTAGTGATTGACTAAATCGGAAAGTTATCGAATCTTACATTTATTATTGTACAAAAAAAAAATTGGGGTCCTCAAAATAAAATAAATAATAAACTGCATGTCCAGAAAATATTATAATAAAAATAAACAATATGTAGCTAAAAAAAATATTATTAAGTAAATTAACACAATCAAAAATCCGGTTACGTTGGTTTAAGCTGTCATAGCGTATTGAAATTGAAACAGTAGGTATTGTTGAACCCTGCTATGGTGTTTACTCACTGACCTGTAAAGTGGAAGTATTTGTGCAGCACTTGCCGCTTTGATATTACTGGGGTGGCACTTTTTGTCAAATAGTGTACTCTTAAATTCATATATTTTTCCATGACAGATTTGATAAGAAATAATTTATGTCATTATTCAATGGGAACTGCTCAAATTGGTAAAACGTAATATTATCAAAGAGATCTAATCCTATCGATCGATCGATAGCCTACGTTAGTCGATCTGCACAAGCACATCACTAACTTGCCGCAAGACGCCACCGCCGCGATGCATTCACTTAATAAAGTATCGTTTTGTGATGTTTACATTGCTTGTCCAGTCACTTAGCGGCAAACTTAGGTAGTGGTTAAGGGGCAATGTATTTGCTGCAAAAATAGTACAGTCGCTGTGATATTTGAAAACAAAAATAACATAGTAAGAGCAAGAAATATTTTACGATTTGTTGTTTTTCATGATTTTAAAGACAAATATAGTAAAATACTTGTACTAACACATGGTAAGTGATTCCATTTTGACGTTAGTAGGTACATTGAAACTAAATTTGCGATGTACAATTTTATGTTCATATAATGACAAGTTAATATTAAATTATGATTGATAATTTTATTAAGTACTTAGTACTCGTCCGATAATAGTGTAGTTTACTCTAACAAAATCGCTTCGACTTCGTGTGCCCGCCCGCGTCACCGCGAGCTGTGTGCGATCGCGCCGATCGCGATAAAATAGTGAGGTGGCGCGGGGAATTGGGGGCCAAATTATAATTTGAGCTGAGCTTCTATAGACTCTTAAATAGAGTACAATGAACTATTAATAAATCAATATCCCGAAAAAAACTACCTAAAGAGTACCTTGCATACGAGAAATATGGTCCAATAAACCCCTTTAGTTAAGGAGTTATTAGTCGTAGGGTGTGGTCCGGCTGGAAGGTATACTCTGCCGCAAGTCAATTTTGCAATATTTAATATTAACTATCCTTAAATCAATTTATATAATAGTACCTTTTCTCTACTCTTCGTTGATACTTTTTTCTCTCAAGAAACTATTCATTTTGATTAATTAATCTTTAAAGTATGTGGCGCGGCTAGGGAGGATTACTTTCAGCAAATATAACGAAATATGCTTTGTTTCTTTATGCCAACGAAAACTGCATAACTTATACTTGATAAAAAGACTTGGACTTCATCTATAAACTTTTATTTTTTTAACCAACAATGATTTTGAAAAAGGTGCTTTTTTTGGGTTTTGTTTATCTACCTAAGAATAGGTAGTTGATTTGACGAAGTAAGTGAAAATTTTGGTTTAAAATAAACAATAAGTATACGAATAACAAATATATTTTCATAATTAAATATTAACAATTGTTAATACAAGGTATTGTAAATGATGGAAAAGTTTTTTTATATAACAACCTAACGCTGGAAATTAATAACCTATCTATCCATGGATTTGCAAAAAAAAGAATTTTGACATAAGCTCCATACAAAATATGTCAAAACTCTATCTCTAGTAGGCAAATCCATCGATAGATAGTTTATTAATTTCGGGCGTAAGTCAATAGATTGAATTTAAACAAGAAATAACAATGAAAAAAAGAGTCTACCAAAATAGCGTATTAAAAATATAGTCAATCAGTATTACAAATAAAGGAGTTTTGAAGTTATTTTCCAACTTTAAAATGCAAGGCCTAAATTAAAAATAAACATTTTGATAAAAATAAGTTGTAATTTACAATTTACTGGTTAGAACTGGTAGAACATTCATTTGCTGGTTTTTAGTCCTTGTAACTTTGGTACTTAAATCATCATATTATGTTTCCCAAGTATCATCCAGACGCTTGCAGTGAGCGACGTAATGGCGAATATTTGGTAAATACTCAATCACTGACAACAGTGTAAATAATTTTCCTTGTAATGTCATAGTGTCTGGAATGTCATCTAAATCAACGCCTAAATCAATTTCAAATATTAATAAATCATTCAATGTGTAGTTAATAATTTGTTTACCGGTACATTTTACACTGTCGTCATTACTTTTAACACATAGCACACCTGAATCAATCTCTAACATTGTTTGAGCCGATTCTTCAAGGGCTGAAATGCCTTTATCAGACAAAATTTGTTTATTCCGTGGCATGTACGAACATACTCGTTGAGATGTGGAGTTGTTCTGACTGCATTGTGTATTTGTGCATCATTTTTCCGGTATAACTATAGGAATATCTTTTAATAAAATTTTGTCTAAAACAAAATTAATATTCGACATACAATTTATTTATGATCGAAGTTTATACATGCAGTCCAGGTCTTTTTATCAAGTACTTATTATGCAGTTTTCGTTGGCATAAAGAAACAAAGCATATTTCGTTATATTTGCTGAAAGTAATCCTCCCTAGCCGCGCCACATACTTTAAAGATTAATTAATCAAAATGAATAGTTTCTTGAGAGAAAAAAGTGTCAACGAAGAGTAGAGAAAAGGTACTATTATATAAATTGATTTAAGGATAGTTAATATTAAATATTGCAAAATTGACTTGCGGCAGAGTATACCTTCCAGCCGGACCACACCCTACGACTAATAACTCCTTAACTAAAGGGGTTTATTGGACCATATTTCTCGTATGCAAGGTACTCTTTAGGTAGTTTTTTTCGGGATATTGATTTATTAATAGTTCATTGTACTCTATTTAATTTGAGGTGGCGCGGCCAGAGAGCACTGCTTGGCGGCCGGACCACATAAATTGTTAAATAAAAAGATATCTCTTGGGGTACTAAATATATATATATATATTCCGATGAAAGTAGACTTTAGGTAGGTATTATTTCGAACTATAGCATCTGAGTACTAAACTGTGGTCCGGCCACAGAGGACCACACTTCTTTTTAGGACTCTTTTGCAAGTATCAACTAATTCTATCAATCAATCAATTCTATAAATCAATTACTTTCACTGTCACTCTCACCTCAACAATCATGTAATAGCGTTAATTCATATTTTGTTAATATCGGCGAAAAGCTTGCCAATGACATTATAAAAGACAGCGGCAATCAAGCACTGGCTCTGCCACAAGGTGCACACAATCCCTCAACGGCTTCTTCTTTTGTCCTAGACCGTGTAGATCCTGGAGAAATTATTTCTGTCATTAAATCTTTGCGGTCTAATGCAGCTACTGGGTGGGATGGCATCACACCTTTCTTTCTAAAAAAATACGCAAATAACTTAGCACCTATCCTAAGCCATATTTTTAATCTATGCTTCGATACTGGTATCTTTCCTACATCCCTTAAAAAGGCAATAGTTCATCCAGTTTTTAAGGGAGGGGACGGGAAGGTGCCCAGTAATTATCGCCCAATAGCTGTTCTGAGTGCCTTGTCAAAGGTACTCGAACGCCTCATCAATAAGAGACTGGTTAATTACCTTGAACATTATCATCTAATATCTCCGCAGCAATTTGGCTTTCGCAAAGGTAAATCCACAACAGATGCTGTGCAAGATTTGCTCAACAATATAGTGCATCATTTAGACAAAAACAAAAGGGTGTTAACTATCTTTATAGATCTTGCAAAAGCCTTTGACACCGTTCCAATTTCTATGCTCTTACTAAAACTGGAAAGGATTGGTGTCAGGGGCTTGCAATTGGATCTTTTTCGAAGCTATCTCTCGGATCGTGCGCAAATGGTTAGTTTAGATACCCATAAAAGCGAAGAGCTTCCCATCTATTACGGAGTGCCCCAAGGAAGCATATTGGGTCCGACACTTTTTTTAGTTTTTATAAACGATCTATGCAACCTGAACATTACAAATGCTAATATAGTAACTTTTGCAGATGACACTGCTATATCATTTGTTGCTGACACCTGGTCGGAACTTGAGCACATTGCACAATCTGGTTTCAACAAAACCCTAAACTGGCTCTATTCTAACTCACTAACACTCAACACCTCCAAAACTAATTTTATCACCTATTCAATAAGTCCTGCCACTCAGCCAAGATTTCCTGTATCTATTAAAGCGCACAAATACAGGTGTCTACAAGGAAATGTCTCTTGCCTCTGCCCATCCCTAAATGTAGTCGATCATATTAAATACTTAGGTGTATATATAGACAAAAATCTTAATTTTAAAACTCAAATTAACCAACTTACCAGTAGAGTCCGCAAGTTAATTTATATATTCAAAACCCTCCGAAGTATCGCAAACCCAAATATTATACGTGTAGTTTATTTTTCCCTGTGTCTATCTATTGTTACATACTGTATCACATGCTGGGGTGGTGCTGCGAAAACTATACTAAAACCACTCGAGATTGCACACAGAGCGGTACTGAAAGTAGCAACTTCAAGACCTTTCATGTTCCCTACTGATCTACTGTATAGTATTTGTAATGTTCTTAACGTTAGGCAACACTTCATCCTTCAAACGGTTCTCCTACAGCACCGTAAAACCCCTTATAAAATAGTAACAAAGCGTAGGAAAGACTTAATTTGCACTCTTCCACAAGTACGCACATCATTTGCAAGTAGATTTTGCATCTGCCTAGGACCGACTCTGTACAATAAATTTAACAAAATTTGCATGATATATGGGTTATCTAACTTTAAGTGTAAAAAGATTCTACGTTCATTTCTTCAAAATAAAAGCTATGATGAAACAGAAAATTATCTCAGTAGGTGTCAGTGACAGTGACAGATTAAATATTACCTCACTCGACTTCAATCAAAACAAATACACACTCTCTCTTTCACTCCATCACATACACATTCTTACACACGCACATACCACTTACATACACTCATACAATCACACACACACACACACACACACACAAACACATACACACACACACACACACTTGCACGTATTCAATTATAAACATTATTGTATGTATTATGAAAGAAAAATATTGTACTATTTTATTGTAACTTTTTGTAAGGGACAGGGACTGCTATTCCTTAATACAGGCTATTCTATAACCTAGCTAGGAAAGCAGAACTTCACCCACCAGATTGTGATTGACATGGTACAAACTTATATGTATAACTTTGTGTATGCCTCATATACTACAATCTCCTTTTTATGAAATAAAATTTATCTTATCTTATCTTATCTTAATTCTTTCCGATGTTCACCGCAAAACCCACTGCGACATTCTTTGCGTCCAAGAGACCCACCGAGGTGAAACACAAAGTCGGCCACACATCGATGGACTTACGCTTATCGCCGAGATCTGTCACCCAAAGCACGGTAACGCAGTGTTTGCTGCTCCCGGCGTAATCATACTATCCACAAAGTGCTCAAACGAGAATGGTATAGAGATTATCACCTTAGACTGAAGGCGCCAAACTAGTAGCTCAATTCTGGGCTGACACAATTTAGATTGCCATCGACACGCTAAGAAGAAGACTGAGACGTCTTTGTGAATCATGTCCTTCCATTGCACCGTGAGTTCTCCAGCTCTCGACGATTATTTTTGATAATTTTCTTAAGGATTCTGTTTCTACTGCACTTGTGATGCGCGGTCGACCAGTTTTCTTCTAACAAGAAATCGTTCTATTCTGTTTATAGTGCTGAATGATAGATTGGACTGTAGACCTGGGAAGTATCAAGTCTTTAGATATTTGGTAACTTGATTTGCCAGCATCGACCCCACAAACTATTCGCTTTCGAAGCTCTTCACACTCGGGTTTGCCACGACCACAGATATAATAAATACAGGAGATATGGCAAGGAGGCGTGGCGCTTGCGAACGCATCTAGTCGCAAAGAGGCTTGTTGCCAGTTTCGGCCATTAGTCGAATGTCAACTTGCGACGTCTTCACTGCTTGTGATTTTTTTACAAAATGCCGCGTTGTACAGTGGTTGTTTGCAAAAATAACACCTCTATTGTGAATTATACGAAAGATGGCATCTCATTTCACACGTAAATACTAAAATATGATTGTTTTTCTTATTAAATTCATTTAAACATTACTTCGTGATACTAGAAACACGATAAAGTACCAAAAGCAATTATTTTCATTAGGAACAACAACCATTGTTTGCTTAATACACATCGATCAATGAATCGGCTGGTCTAATAGTGCAATGGATAAGTGTTTTACTGATACTCTCACTCACACGATAGTTTCGTGAAGCGGGTGTGTTTTAGGTAGATAATTAGAGAGGTGATGTCACTTTTGTGGTTGTCGATATTTTATACGATCCCTTAGTACGAATGATTACACAAGGGTAAAAAATTAGACTATTTTTGTTACATGGAACTTTATAGCTGTTGTTTACTAATGTGAGGTACTTAATGTTAAAAATTATATAATTAATTACTGAAAAATACAATTCATTACTATTTCTTGATTACTCGACTTATCTTTTATTGAATCAAGTATGGGTTTTTAATTTATTGCGGTACTCTTACACATGTGTCATTGATATCATCATCGCAATTCACACCTTGGTTTTATTTTAACATTTTAGCTATCCGAAGTATCCAAAAATAAAAGAAAAGTGGATAAATGCGACAGGAAAAGGTCCAAACTGGTTTCCCACAAAAAATAACACGATATGTTCGTCTCACTTTCACCATTGAAGAAAGACTACATACCAACACCTCGAATTCAGGTGCAAAAATAGTACTATATTTTTATATATAAAAAGGGCAGATTAAAGGTAACTGAATTTCATCGATACTATTTTTTCTACGATTACCTCTTCACATCACTAGTTGCGATTAGTGTTTATTCTGAGTCCGTAGCTACAGGTAGAAGCCCCGCCCTATGTATGCCTGTGTTCTATTAGTGAGTTTATTAGTGTTGCTGTAAGTTTCTTTGTGTGCGGGAGAAATATGAGCTCGTGTGCCGTTCTTATAGTTTTTGCTTTTGTGTTAGTGAATTAAGTGGGGAGAACACGGCGACATCTGAACTCGAATACATTTGTTTACAAATCATATCTCCTGTATTTATTATATCTGTGGCCACGACCCATTGTTATTTGAAAACAAATGAAAAAAACTGAAAATTTCTGAATTTATACTGACTCACTTGACAAAAGACACAGAATTACTTTTGCAAATTTAAATTATGCAACATAATTGTACAAAGAAGGAATAATCGTATTTAACTCACCGATAGACGAACTCTTTTGCATCGATTAACAATTAGACGAACTATTTTGCTTATAAGTTCTTCGAATTTAAAACAGGATATGTATAAATTTAAAAAGCTAAAATAGTATATTGGTTCATAATAAAAAAATGGCATACGTAACGCGACATGTGATAGTAGAACAGCTTAATATTTTATATAGATATACAAAAATAATGAAGTTAGAAAAAATTTCACAGCGAAAATTTCACACTAGACGCACTATTTTGCATCGGGGCTCGTACTACAAAATCGAGGATCGAGCCTACAAAATTTTTGAACTTACTACTAAATAACTATTTTAATTTCATTAAGATACGAAAAGTGGCTCCTCAATCCTTACGGACATAAAATGGCAGCCATTTTATGAGACATGATGAGTTGTAGGTATACACGTTTTTTCGTAGGTATTTCCAGTCCATATTATTTTATGTCTATGGTCGAGATGAGCGAGAGTGACTGACACTGGAACGGCAAACTCTTTATTCAAAACAAAATGTCATTTTGAATTATTCGTTCAGAAATACACTTCGGATAAGTAAAATAAATAAGTATTTTTTTAATCATGAAATCGTCACACTTCCTTATATTTAGTCAAAAAGATGTTGATGAGAATAATAAAAATTATTATTAGTGCAAGAACACACACCTTATCTTTCACATTAAACGTCTACGTTATTTATGCTTTGATGTGACATGATTCCAGAACGAAATCGAAATGCAAATTAAGAGCCGCCATGATGAATATGGCAATAATTGAAAAACTATTACTTTTTGTGCACAAGAAATCAGGCTTAAATTCACAAACGAATATTTTTCCTCAATTCGTGCGATTTTTTCCTCTTTTTTGATAAATGTACATCTCTTGGCCGAAAATGATACATCTCCTTTAACATCCGTGTAGGTATTGCACTTTTGTAGAAAACAGCTTGTTTTTTTAATAACTAATAATATATTCTCCTTATATCCTCAATATTACTGTTACTGTAATTCTGCATCATTGAACTGCTGGGCAAAGGTATCTATCTCTGCCTGACTTCCAGGAATTCCGATCCTCCATATATCTGTTTTTATTCGACACTGGTTTTTGCCCCGTATGCCATAAAACGTATGTATATATTTGTCATAGGAATGTCAAGATGCAAGTGTGTCGACGAGCCCTGTTGAGGGACGCAAACTTCGAACCTCAAAAAAGCAAAAGAGTGCAAACGAGTACACGCCATGTCGTTGCGTTCAAGGCGCCTTAGCAAGCTTGAATTAAACAAAATAATCGCCCAAAGTTGTTCACCTCCAAGAAAGGTCACTTCTAAGAGGAAAAGGACATCTTCTGACGATGAACCCCTCATATACAAAATACATAGAAATAAGAAAGCCCTGCAAACGAAACATTTGATGGAACGGACTGCTGTAAAGGAGAGTGCTCCCATAGTGGGCATTCTTAAACAAAGCGCTCACATGGTGACCACACCAAAACAAAACGCTCCCAAATTGAGCACACCTGAACACGGCTTTCCCGAAAAAACTCCAAAGAAAAGGCAACGGAGAACGAGCTCGCCCGATAAATGCCTTAAGAAACAACGTTTGAAGAAAACTACACCTGAACAGAGTTCACCCAAACAGGTCACTCCCCAGAAGAGGAATTCGGAGCCAGCGCCTGCTATACCAGAGCTGGTCGTCACTGTCAACGTCAAAGCAGACGAAGACTCAGCCCTGAACCGAGTCACCCCAGATGGCTGCATTATCCCGGATAACCCACTCGATACCGTTTCTATGCTCGCCCAAGAGAACGAGCTCGCCGTAGACGATATGGTCGCTAAAGAGGGTGCGCTCGCCACTGAGAGTACGTGCGACGTAGATGGCAGGATGTCCACACCGGGCGCGCCCGATTTAGAAATCATGGTCGCCAAAGAGGATGAGGTCACACTAGATGTTATGGTTGCCAAAGAGAGCATGTCCGCCACTGAGAGCGACATCGATTTAGACGACTTTATTGCCAGGGAGGGCGCGCGCGCCTTTGATGTCATGCTCGCCTCATCAGACGACGAGCTCTCACTGGATGAAATGGTTGCTAAAGAGGGCACGCTCGCCACAGGTGACATGGTCGCCAAAGGCATGCTTGCCACTGATAGCACGCTCGACATACTTGGCGGCGCCGGTGCTAGACTAGCTATCCCATCCGTTCAGGCTGAACCAATTGAAGATGAAATAATAAGGTTACACTTTGACGACAATTCCGAAGATGAACCGGCAGAGATGGACAAGGTTGACAATATGGCGGAGGAGCTGGGCATATCGAAATTTCAGGAGGGCTCTGTCAACCCTTGTGACCCGGTCGTCACCAGCGAGGTGAGACGCGAGGATGCCATTGATAACGTTTCGGGGAAACGTGTGGATTCTCCAGGTTAGTAGTTTTTATTTCTGTTAATATGGTCCTTATTTCAATTTTGTATCCCCGTTAATTTTCATTCCTCCTGTTTTAGAACCTGGACCAAGTGGCACGCAGATCCAAATCGAAGCATACGACTCGGATACCGAAGAACACGAAGAATTCTACAGTAATAGGAAAATGTACTTAGATAAATCCATACCTGAAAGGTATTTACAAGAAGTCTTCCATGGCACATGTTCGAACGTAGAACATGCTATGCGTAACCGAAAGCTTCAGAAAAAGACTTGTCTTGGGGCATCGTTGCGCTCAGACCGGGATGTTATGAATGCATCCAGCGAACTATTGGACTCCTGCTGCAAACTTTGCAAGCCCTGCCTCAGGATAGAGAAACTGATGAAGATTTCGGCATTAGTTACGCAAAAAATAGTATCAAGTAAACGTATAAACGGGCAGAATAACAACGCCGAGGATCAAGAGAGCGAACTGGTGGAAAAAGAACAAGAGGAGCACGAAGAACCTTCAGATACAACAAAGGCTCGCCAAAACAAAGATCTTTTCTTGCTTCTTCCGAAACATTCTCGTGTAATGCTGAAAATGGGAACTAACGTGTATCACGGCAAAAAGTTCTTTGCGGTTTGTTTTATACCGACATGTAAGTCACGGAAAAGTGTGTTTTTTCTAGAGGAAAAGAACACATTTTAGATAGGATAATTGAGACCCTGTCAGTCGGCCAACTGATAAATGACAGTGCAGAGGGTAGCATCGACAATGCACAGTTTCGAATCGAACTTGCGGAGGGTCGAAAAGAAGATACACAGGATAGAATCGACAATTCAGAGGATCGAAACGAAAGCACAGTGCGCCGGAAAGCAAGTTTTGAGAATCGCAGATTGAGCATGTCATCTGACAGTGAATTGAGCGATAGTAGTGTTACTCCCGAGCAAGAAACAACAAACCGCGTACATCATCATAAAATGATAGCAGCTAAAAGACGATTAGCTAAAGCGAAGCTGATGCAAGACCGCATGCGCGAAGAAAAAGAAAAAGAGATAGCTGCGCTCGAAGAGCAAAAACAAGCTGAAATAGCTCGTATTATGGCTGAGAAAAATATTTGTGTGGCGGAGATATCTCGCTACCAAGAGAGGTTCACTTTGATGCAGAAAGAAAAAGAAAGAGAGTTTGCTCGCCTTAAAATGGAGATCAGAGAAAAGTTGCGAGCAGAGATGGAGGCTGATCGTAGTATGATCGCTGAAGTCGACGGTTTGGCGAGGGTACTTGAAAATGAAAAGGATGCCAAGAGTATGAACCCAGAAGACCTTGAAGATAAAGATTTTGCTCAGCCTGGCACCAGCGGCCTAGGGCCAGCGGATGGTGGGGTACTAGTAAATGCGCCTGTGTACCACCCTACTTTGGAGGAATTTGCTGTAAGTATGTTTAAATGTGTAGTCACTTTACGAGTTTTAAAAATTCAGAACCAATTTTCTTGACAAGATTATTTCATGTTAAAAATGTTTATGATGTAATATTTTTTTTCAGGATCCTCTTATATTCTACGAGAAAATTTGGCCGGAAGCAGTTCGATTTGGTATTTGTAAGATAATGCCACCTCCTGGTTGGCAGCCGCCCCCACATAAACTAGAGGACGATATGAGATTTGACGTAACAAACCAGATTATTTCGCGGATGCTCAGCCGTTGGGGACCGGCCGCAAGAGAACTTTGTGCTATCAAGTTGTGCCTCCTGCAACAAAACATTCCAATTAATCGATTACCAAATGTAAGTATTGATACCGGATATTTATGGTATTGTATTGTTTTCCATAAAATAATTTGTACTATTGTTGTTTTCCATAATCGTCCCCCTCATAATATTTACTTGCACTATTATCATTTATAAGGTCAACAGAGGCAAGTGTGACAATGGGGCTAGTGTAACAATTTCAAATTACGCGGCATATACACGTTTTTTGTTTAACCGCCATCTATCAAACAACGAAGGAACTTTTACGCCGTTGTTTGTAACAGCGTTAAGTGGCAAAACTTGAACTGTTTTATCGACACACGCCATATTGAATGTCTAATCGACTGGCGACGGGCGTTCGACAATACGTGAGGCTATGTTTGAAGTGTTTTTGTGTTGTTTTTCAAGTTATTTTAACAAAATTTAAGGTAAGCGGTAAAGAATAATATTGATACTTGAAGTTTAATATATTTCTGTGACCTAATGTCCATTATCTGTTCAAATACGGGAACTGTTACACTTACCCCGCCTAATATCTAACATGTTCAAGTGTGACAGTGTCACGCTTACCCCAGTCGTCTTGTATACGCATACCATGACTAGTGATGGGACAACGTATTTTTTATGTCAAATTTTTATTCGTATTTTTATTCGTATTTTTTTGTGAAATAATAATAATTATAATGTCTTGTCTATCGTGAGAGCAAATTATTATCTCAGAGTCAAGATAAATAATTGCAAGTACCTATGCTATTTTTCATTGTAACGTTTCTTTTTTTCTGTTTTAGATGGTACGAAATTATAAAAGAAAAACTACTGACAAATACCCTCGAGAAACTCTGCTGGCAGCGCTATTGAAACAGATACGGAAGAAAATACCAGTAATTTGATTTTGGAAGTAAATGACACTGTTCTGGTTCGGTATTATGAGAAAAAGAAATGGAAGTTTTATGTTGGTACAATACAGACAATTGAAAAAAATGATCAGTACAAAGTTTTATATTATAAGCATTCTGTAGACCAAAATATGTCTCTAAAATTTTCGATGCCAAAGAAACAGGACATTGATGTAGTTCCTAAAACTGAAATTGTGAAAAAAATTGAGCTTTTGCAAGTTAAAGAAAATTCAAATGTTTTTGTTCTGTCCCACGACATCGATGATGTATATTTTTTGTAAACTTAATGGTTTTTCAATTAAAATCCTATTTCAGCTAGTATAATTATGTGTTTTATTATGCAAAAAGGCACCTGAGCCAAGTGTGACATAATTTCATCATAATTCACATCACTATTTGTCAAAAAATTTGTTTCACTTGCCCCATGACGTTATAAATCTATTGGTACGCGAACATTTACTTTAAATTCATGGAAATAGATCATATAATGTGTTAAAATTAGAAACATCTCATCAGATTTATCAGAGGCCACAGGGATTATTAAAGAGAATAACAACTAAAATGCGTATTGTTACACTTGCCCCATTGATGGGGAAACTGTGTCAGTCGTCAACATTGAAACATTTTACTTATTTTAAGTCATTAAAAACTAGTAGGAAATACTGAAAAATTTGATGAAACATCAAAGAAATCAATAATTAACGTATACAAACTAAATTATTTTTGTTACACTATCATAACATAGAAATATTGACAAACAAACTTTTGTACAAATGAATTTATGTCACACTTGCCTCGGTTGACCTTATTAATATCGCTTGTCATGTCAACTTATTAGTCATAACTTTTATTTGCCATAAAATAAGTTTCCATTATAACATGTGTTATAATAATGAGTTTCTTTAGGAACACACATAATGGATACTTGACATAAGCAACATTTAATATAATTTAGAAACGATTATTGTTTTGTCCAAAAAATAGTGTCATTAAGGTGTTTGGTCTGTAATCAAAAGATTAAATACGGCAAACCATCTTTAGACAAACTGTTAGTCAAAATCGAAACGGCTAGGTTAGCGAAGCGAGCGTGCCGCAGCAGCGGTCGCCGAGCGCTAGATTTCCTCTTTTGCAAAGCAAGCATGCATGGTTGATTACGTTTATTTTTAGGTTTCCTTACGAATAAAAGAATTCTTATCGTATAATTCAAATAATATAACAATAGGTATTATTTTAATGAAAAACAATATTTTTTAAATTTAACATGTTTATTATTATCTCCTTTATTCATTTATCATCTAACTTTTTACATGTTTAAATATTTCTAAAAAAAAGACAGTAAAACATTTGAAAATATAAAAAATAGTTGTGCGCCGGTATCGGGAGCAGGGTCCAAGCTACCGGTGGTTAGGGCTTCAGAGACAAACCTCCTCTCAATGCGAGCCGTATCGAGGAGTACTGCCTTCTGAATCAGGCTCTTGATCCAACCGCCTAAAGAGAGCCTCGAAAGATGTTCGTTGAGGCTCTTGGCCATAAGGCCATTGGCCGTCACGTTATTATTTTCTTTATTCATTTATCATCTCATTTTTTTACATTATAAGTATTTCTTAAAAAAAAGACAATATTAGTATGAGCTCATGTGAGACATTGCAGGGCAAAGGCCTCCCTTCCCTCTTTCCATTTTTCTCTATCATGGGCTATTTGGGCCCAATCCAGCGTCCAAGAGTCCAGCTCGTCACGCCACCTCCTTCTGGGCCTACCGCGTCGCCGGGTTTTCTGTTGTTATCTGTTGCCACTGGCCCAATTTTGATGCGACATGCGGCAGATGTGGCCTGCCCAGTTCCATTTTCATTAACATAATTATCTCGTCAAAATTGCAGGTGCTTGTAAACCAGCATTGTTGTGCTAGTATGGGCAAATGAATATTATGGTGAATAAATTAATGTTATGTAAAACGACATAATTGAAAATGGAAAATGCAAATAAATTTATGGATTAAAATTATTATGACACTTGAACGATTATGAACAATGAAATGAGTGAAATTGATTTTATGTAATTTCACGATTATGGCAACTGAAGCGTTATTTCTAATGAAATTATGGCAAATACAAGTACGGTATATAAAATTATTGCATTTTAAATTATGGCAAACATTAGTGAACCGATATTTATACTAAACAGTGCGATTTCCAATTCTCTTTTGCACGTTTTGCGAACTAAACGACGACTGGAATAAATAATAACTTCATTGTTTTTTCTTGTCTTTTTTTATTACAATAAAATAAAAATACTCGTAGTCTTAATTTAATTATACCCATAAAAATGTCCATTTTAACACTGCTCTCTGTTTACATTGACTAAAACACCGATTCCAGGACTTAAGTGTTAAAAACTATGTTCTCATTGATAAAAATTCTAGTCATTTATGCTAATGACATACTAAAAATATTAATATTATCCATAGAAAAGCCAATGACTGTAAAGTGCCCGTATTTTTGTGTTGGAGTACAAGTGTTAACAGAAATAATATTAAACTACGTTTCGCAGGTGGATGGTGTTGAAATTAATTTGCCAAAATTATACCACATGGTGCAACGTCACGGCGGGCTTGAGCAAGTTATCAACAGGAAACGATGGGGCAGGGTGGTAGACGATATGAAGTTTACCAAGGGAGCCAATACTGAGAGGAAACTGGACCAAATCTATGTCAAATATCTCCTCCCATATGACACGCTTTCTCATAGTAAGTATTCCAGTTGAAGACAAAGCTTCTATAATCCGGTTTCGGTGTTCTTATTGATTCATTCTTTGTTCTACAGAGGAGCGCCAAGAAATTATGGCTAAGGTGGAAGCGGCATGGCGACGAAAAAATCAAAAGCTTTTTGACCGCGCCCTGAACCCGCTATACCGCCAGAAGCTAATGCTTGGCCTACAGGAAGAGTCTGATGAGGAGTCAGAAGATCCAGACACCTTGGAAGCTCTCTCAGAGTCAGAGGATTGCATCATCAAGGGTTCAATGATATCCCTAAATAAATTCAAAAAGGTGGGTACACCCATGTATATGTTATACAAACCATGGCAACAAGTTGTCATTAACAGCCCAGTTATATTGTAGTATTGAAGTGCTTCTTTCGAACATCAAATGTGACGAGCAGTTGGGTTATCATAGACATACGCCATCTTCCCGAACTGTTTTACTCATAATAGCATTGTATTTATATTTTCAAAGTCGATAGATCATGAACATATTGATGAAAAATTGTGCTAGGGCATTAATCAGCTTTTTCGGGTCCCAGATTGCCACGTTTGCGTACGAGAGCACATTTGGGCATGGCTCGGAGAGCGGCTCGCCTCCTACCGTTAAAGATATCGAGGAGGAATACTGGCGCCTCGTGACGCATGGCGCCGAGCATACGAGCGTGAACAGCGCGTCTGTTGACACCGGCGAGGAAGGCTACGGCTTTACTAAAAATAAGGATGAACCTTATGGCTCTCACCCATGGAATCCCAAGGTACCCTTTCCTTGCTCTACACAGACTGCTTCGAATATAGCCGACATCGGTATTGTTTTACGAGTTTTGATAAAACAAACTTCTCTTGGAATAAAACTATCGTAACAGCCACATTGGTCTGAAATCAAATATAAGCCTTGGAAGTATTATCATGTGTTATGTACACATGTGGCATTCAACTTTATGGTAGTAAAGCAATTAGGGGGTTGACTTTACAGTGGCCATAGTTTCAGGTCTATTCATTCACAAAATTTCTTCCAGATGGTTAGTCAGAATCGTCGCAACGTGCTTTCGTACCTAGATGATATAATTGGGCTAAACGTACCCACCCTACTGTTGGGAATGCTCTTCTCCACTTCTTGCTGGCACAAGGATCCGCATCAAATAACCTGGATAGAGTATCAACTCGAAGGACCACCCAGAATATGGTAAGTTAAAATGATTTTCAAATCAGTAATACCTCTATTACTTATTTGTTCTTATACTCTACTTAACGTTAAGTCATGATGAGCGACTTGTTAAACTATCACTTTTTTTAAGTTAATTCGTCTCGTAACATTAGCCGGCGCACTATGGGACCAACCGGTATTTTCCATCAAAAAAAAATGACAAAGATAAAGTTATACGAAATTTCATACAAAAAATTTACACTTATGCTTAAAATAAGTTTAAAACTAAATTATTATTATTAAACAAACAGTTACATGACAAAAAAAAAATATTACTTAAACTTATCCTACTCATCACTTTCTATTTCCAACAATTCTTTAGCTTCGTCAAATAATTCTTTGGATATTAGAAAACTTGGTTTATTTAAGCTAGATATATAAGGATCAGATGTATATAACAATGCGGCCTCCGCAATGCGGCTGGGGTGCCCGGCCTCAGGCCCCTTGAGCGGTCTCGGGGTTTCCACGGGAGCTCGGCGCGTCGCTGGAGTGGTGGGGCCCTCCTGGGAGATAGATGGTGAGGTTTCTCCAAATGAAATTTTCCTCCTTGCATCTGGAGGCGATGGCCCCGCTTTCTCCACCGTTCGCGGCGACCCTCTGGAGCTCTGCGGGCTCGCGGTTTTAGATGGGGTGCGAAACATGTTTTGGCCTGGGGTGGATAAAGCAATTATATTCACTCAGGAAGAGTGCCTGAGGACACTGGTACTTTTATTTCCCTGTAAAGGGGGGAAATAAAGAAAGTAATAGCTTTTGTCGCTCGCTGGTGAACGACCGTCACGAAAAATCTTAAAATATCGATGATACGCGCTAATTTGAATTCCAACCCCGTTTACAATGCTAAAAACACAATTGAAAAGCCTAAATGACCTTGATGACCTAAATTTTGTTTAAAAAAAAATAATAATAATTACCGACCACTCTCGGTCTTCCCTCCTTATAGACCACAGGGTGGGTGGGTGGGTGGGCAAAATTTTATTTGAGCTAGCCGGGCGTGCGATATGTCCAGAGACGGGTCTTCGCGCGGGCTAGCGATCTGCGAAATAAAACAAGGTGGGTGCCGAACAAGATTTTTGGGTTTTGGTCAAAAAACCAGTTTTTGAAACAAAAAATTTCGATTTTCAACCCCCAACCTGGACTCCGGCACACGGAACGCGGACCAGAACACAGGGATGGCAGGTGAGTACTATTGCAGCTATATTCAAACGTAGTTTTTAAAGAAAATTTGGAAAAACACCAAATTTTGATGATTTTATCTGAAATTTATAAAAATTTTGCAAGGGTTGTAGGGAGAATTTTTCAAAACGCGTGCGCGCTAGTGCAGAGTGGTCAGTACGTAAGCGGAGGCCTACTTAAGTCTAAAAATGCTGAAAACAGCGTCAAAATTGCACTATTAAAGGCAAAGATATCTAACTTTTTGTGTTTTGCTTACTCCCTAAGGTAGATTTTGGTACAACGGAATTTAACAAGAAATTGACTATTTTAGAAAAATTACAAGTTTTATTTGAGCTAGCCGGGCGTGCGATATGTCCAGAGACGGGTCTCCGCGCGGGCTAGCGATCTGCGAAATAAAACAAGGTGGGTGCCGAACAAGATTTTTGGGTTTTGGTCAAAAAACCAGTTTTTGAAACAAAAAATTTCGATTTTCAACCCCCAACCCGGACTACGGCACACGGAACGCGGACCAGAACACAGGGATGGCAGGTGAGTACTATTGCAGCTATATTCAAACGTAGTTTTTAAAGAAAATTTGGAAAAACACCAAATTTTGATGATTTTATCTGAAATTTATAAAAATTTTGCAAGGGTTGTAGGGAGAATTTTTCAAAACGCGTGCGCGCTAGTGCAGAGTGGTCAGTACGTAAGCGGAGGCCTACTTAAGTCTAAAAATGCTGAAAACAGCGTCAAAATTGCACTATTAAAGGCGAAGATATCTAACTTTTTGTGTTTTGCTTACTCCCTAAGGTAGATTTTGGTACAACGGAATTTAACAAGAAATTTACTATTTTAGAAAAATTACAAGTTTTATTTGAGCTAGCCGGGCGTGCGATATGTCCAGAGACGGGTCTCCGCGCGGGCTAGCGATCTGCGAAATAAAACAAGGTGGGTGCCGAACAAGATTTTTGGGTTTTGGTCAAAAAACCAGTTTTTGAAACAAAAAATTTCGATTTTCAACCCCCAACCTGGACTCCGGCACACGGAACGCGGACCAGAACACAGGGATGGCAGGTGAGTACTATTGCAGCTATATTCAAACGTAGTTTTTAAAGAAAATTTGGAAAAACACCAAATTTTGATGATTTTATCTGAAATTTATAAAAATTTTGCAAGGGTTGTAGGGAGAATTTTTCAAAACGCGTGCGCGCTAGTGCAGAGTGGTCAGTACGTAAGCGGAGGCCTACTTAAGTCTAAAAATGCTGAAAACAGCGTCAAAATTGCACTATTAAAGGCGAAGATATCTAACTTTTTGTGTTTTGCTTACTCCCTAAGGTAGATTTTGGTACAACGGAATTTAACAAGAAATTGACTATTTTAGAAAAATTACAAGTTTTATTTGAGCTAGCCGGGCGTGCGATATGTCCAGAGACGGGTCTCCGCGCGGGCTAGCGATCTACGAAATAAAACAAGGTGGGTGCCGAACAAGATTTTTGGGTTTTGGTCAAAAAACCAGTTTTTGAAACAAAAAATTTCGATTTTCAACCCCCAACCTGGACTCCGGCACACGGAACGCGGACCAGAACACAGGGATGGCAGGTGAGTACTATTGCAGCTATATTCAAACGTAGTTTTTAAAGAAAATTTGGAAAAACACCAAATTTTGATGATTTTATCTGAAATTTATAAAAATTTTGCAAGGGTTGTAGGGAGAATTTTTCAAAACGCGTGCGCGCTAGTGCAGAGTGGTCAGTACGTAAGCGGAGGCCTACTTAAGTCTAAAAATGCTGAAAACAGCGTCAAAATTGCACTATTAAAGGCGAAGATATCTAACTTTTTGTGTTTTGCTTACTCCCTAAGGTAGATTTTGGTACAACGGAATTTAACAAGAAATTGACTATTTTAGAAAAATTACAAGTTTTATTTGAGCTAGCCGGGCGTGCGATATGTCCAGAGACGGGTCTCCGCGCGGGCTAGCGATCTACGAAATAAAACAAGGTGGGTGCCGAACAAGATTTTTGGGTTTTGGTCAAAAAACCAGTTTTTGAAACAAAAAATTTCGATTTTCAACCCCCAACCTGGACTCCGGCACACGGAACGCGGACCAGAACACAGGGATGGCAGGTGAGTACTATTGCAGCTATATTCAAACGTAGTTTTTAAAGAAAATTTGGAAAAACACCAAATTTTGATGATTTTATCTGAAATTTATAAAAATTTTGCAAGGGTTGTAGGGAGAATTTTTCAAAACGCGTGCGCGCTAGTGCAGAGTGGTCAGTACGTAAGCGGAGGCCTACTTTAGTCTAAAAATGCTGAAAACAGCGTCAAAATTGCACTATTAAAGGCGAAGATATCTAACTTTTTGTGTTTTGCTTACTCCCTAAGGTAGATTTTGGTACAACGGAATTTAACAAGAAATTGACTATTTTAGAAAAATTACAAGTTTTATTTGAGCTAGCCGGGCGTGCGATATGTCCAGAGACGGGTCTCCGCGCGGGCTAGCGATCTACGAAATAAAACAAGGTGGGTGCCGAACAAGATTTTTGGGTTTTGGTCAAAAAACCAGTTTTTGAAACAAAAAATTTCGATTTTCAACCCCCAACCTGGACTCCGGCACACGGAACGCGGACCAGAACACAGGGATGGCAGGTGAGTACTATTGCAGCTATATTCAAACGTAGTTTTTAAAGAAAATTTGGAAAAACACCAAATTTTGATGATTTTATCTGAAATTTATAAAAATTTTGCAAGGGTTGTAGGGAGAATTTTTCAAAACGCGTGCGCGCTAGTGCAGAGTGGTCAGTACGTAAGCGGAGGCCTACTTAAGTCTAAAAATGCTGAAAACAGCGTCAAAATTGCACTATTAAAGGCGAAGATATCTAACTTTTTGTGTTTTGCTTACTCCCTAAGGTAGATTTTGGTACAACGGAATTTAACAAGAAATTGACTATTTTAGAAAAATTACAAGTTTTATTTGAGCTAGCCGGGCGTGCGATATGTCCAGAGACGGGTCTCCGCGCGGGCTAGCGATCTACGAAATAAAACAAGGTGGGTGCCGAACAAGATTTTTGGGTTTTGGTCAAAAAACCAGTTTTTGAAACAAAAAATTTCGATTTTCAACCCCCAACCTGGACTCCGGCACACGGAACGCGGACCAGAACACAGGGATGGCAGGTGAGTACTATTGCAGCTATATTCAAACGTAGTTTTTAAAGAAAATTTGGAAAAACACCAAATTTTGATGATTTTATCTGAAATTTATAAAAATTTTGCAAGGGTTGTAGGGAGAATTTTTCAAAACGCGTGCGCGCTAGTGCAGAGTGGTCAGTACGTAAGCGGAGGCCTACTTAAGTCTAAAAATGCTGAAAACAGCGTCAAAATTGCACTATTAAAGGCGAAGATATCTAACTTTTTGTGTTTTGCTTACTCCCTAAGGTAGATTTTGGTACAACGGAATTTAACAAGAAATTGACTATTTTAGAAAAATTACAAGTTTTATTTGAGCTAGCCGGGCGTGCGATATGTCCAGAGACGGGTCTCCGCGCGGGCTAGCGATCTACGAAATAAAACAAGGTGGGTGCCGAACAAGATTTTTGGGTTTTGGTCAAAAAACCAGTTTTTGAAACAAAAAATTTCGATTTTCAACCCCCAACCTGGACTCCGGCACACGGAACGCGGACCAGAACACAGGGATGGCAGGTGAGTACTATTGCAGCTATATTCAAACGTAGTTTTTAAAGAAAATTTGGAAAAACACCAAATTTTGATGATTTTATCTGAAATTTATAAAAATTTTGCAAGGGTTGTAGGGAGAATTTTTCAAAACGCGTGCGCGCTAGTGCAGAGTGGTCAGTACGTAAGCGGAGGCCTACTTAAGTCTAAAAATGCTGAAAACAGCGTCAAAATTGCACTATTAAAGGCGAAGATATCTAACTTTTTGTGTTTTGCTTACTCCCTAAGGTAGATTTTGGTACAACGGAATTTAACAAGAAATTGACTATTTTAGAAAAATTACAAGTTTTATTTGAGCTAGCCGGGCGTGCGATATGTCCAGAGACGGGTCTCCGCGCGGGCTAGCGATCTACGAAATAAAACAAGGTGGGTGCCGAACAAGATTTTTGGGTTTTGGTCAAAAAACCAGTTTTTGAAACAAAAAATTTCGATTTTCAACCCCCAACCTGGACTCCGGCACACGGAACGCGGACCAGAACACAGGGATGGCAGGTGAGTACTATTGCAGCTATATTCAAACGTAGTTTTTAAAGAAAATTTGGAAAAACACCAAATTTTGATGATTTTATCTGAAATTTATAAAAATTTTGCAAGGGTTGTAGGGAGAATTTTTCAAAACGCGTGCGCGCTAGTGCAGAGTGGTCAGTACGTAAGCGGAGGCCTACTTAAGTCTAAAAATGCTGAAAACAGCGTCAAAATTGCACTATTAAAGGCGAAGATATCTAACTTTTTGTGTTTTGCTTACTCCCTAAGGTAGATTTTGGTACAACGGAATTTAACAAGAAATTGACTATTTTAGAAAAATTACAAGTTTTATTTGAGCTAGCCGGGCGTGCGATATGTCCAGAGACGGGTCTCCGCGCGGGCTAGCGATCTACGAAATAAAACAAGGTGGGTGCCGAACAAGATTTTTGGGTTTTGGTCAAAAAACCAGTTTTTGAAACAAAAAATTTCGATTTTCAACCCCCAACCTGGACTCCGGCACACGGAACGCGGACCAGAACACAGGGATGGCAGGTGAGTACTATTGCAGCTATATTCAAACGTAGTTTTTAAAGAAAATTTGGAAAAACACCAAATTTTGATGATTTTATCTGAAATTTATAAAAATTTTGCAAGGGTTGTAGGGAGAATTTTTCAAAACGCGTGCGCGCTAGTGCAGAGTGGTCAGTACGTAAGCGGAGGCCTACTTAAGTCTAAAAATGCTGAAAACAGCGTCAAAATTGCACTATTAAAGGCGAAGATATCTAACTTTTTGTGTTTTGCTTACTCCCTAAGGTAGATTTTGGTACAACGGAATTTAACAAGAAATTGACTATTTTAGAAAAATTACAAGTTTTATTTGAGCTAGCCGGGCGTGCGATATGTCCAGAGACGGGTCTCCGCGCGGGCTAGCGATCTACGAAATAAAACAAGGTGGGTGCCGAACAAGATTTTTGGGTTTTGGTCAAAAAACCAGTTTTTGAAACAAAAAATTTCGATTTTCAACCCCCAACCTGGACTCCGGCACACGGAACGCGGACCAGAACACAGGGATGGCAGGTGAGTACTATTGCAGCTATATTCAAACGTAGTTTTTAAAGAAAATTTGGAAAAACACCAAATTTTGATGATTTTATCTGAAATTTATAAAAATTTTGCAAGGGTTGTAGGGAGAATTTTTCAAAACGCGTGCGCGCTAGTGCAGAGTGGTCAGTACGTAAGCGGAGGCCTACTTAAGTCTAAAAATGCTGAAAACAGCGTCAAAATTGCACTATTAAAGGCGAAGATATCTAACTTTTTGTGTTTTGCTTACTCCCTAAGGTAGATTTTGGTACAACGGAATTTAACAAGAAATTGACTATTTTAGAAAAATTACAAGTTTTATTTGAGCTAGCCGGGCGTGCGATATGTCCAGAGACGGGTCTCCGCGCGGGCTAGCGATCTACGAAATAAAACAAGGTGGGTGCCGAACAAGATTTTTGGGTTTTGGTCAAAAAACCAGTTTTTGAAACAAAAAATTTCGATTTTCAACCCCCAACCCGGACTCCGGCACACGGAACGCGGACCAGAACACAGGGATGGCAGGTGAGTACTATTGCAGCTATATTCAAACGTAGTTTTTAAAGAAAATTTGGAAAAACACCAAATTTTGATGATTTTATCTGAAATTTATAAAAATTTTGCAAGGGTTGTAGGGAGAATTTTTCAAAACGCGTGCGCGCTAGTGCAGAGTGGTCAGTACGTAAGCGGAGGCCTACTTAAGTCTAAAAATGCTGAAAACAGCGTCAAAATTGCACTATTAAAGGCGAAGATATCTAACTTTTTGTGTTTTGCTTACTCCCTAAGGTAGATTTTGGTACAACGGAATTTAACAAGAAATTGACTATTTTAGAAAAATTACAAGTTTTATTTGAGCTAGCCGGGCGTGCGATATGTCCAGAGACGGGTCTCCGCGCGGGCTAGCGATCTACGAAATAAAACAAGGTGGGTGCCGAACAAGATTTTTGGGTTTTGGTCAAAAAACCAGTTTTTGAAACAAAAAATTTCGATTTTCAACCCCCAACCCAGACTCCGGCACACGGAACGCGGACCAGAACACAGGGATGGCAGGTGAGTACTATTGCAGCTATATTCAAACGTAGTTTTTAAAGAAAATTTGGAAAAACACTAAATTTTGATGATTTTATCTGAAATTTATAAAATTTTTGCAAGGGTTGTAGGGAGAAATTTTCAAAACGCGTGCGCGCTAGTGCAGAGTGGTCAGTACGTAAGCGGAGGCCTACTTAAGTCTAAAAATGCTGAAAACAGCGTCAAAATTGCACTATTAAAGGCGAAGATATCTAACTTTTTGTGTTTTGCTTACTCCCTAAGGTAGATATTGGTACAACGGAATTTAACAAGAAATTGACTATTTTAGAAAAATTACAAGTTTTATTTGAGCTAGCCGGGCGTGCGATATGTCCAGAGACGGGTCTCCGCGCGGGCTAGCGATCTACGAAATAAAACAAGGTGGGTGCCGAACAAGATTTTTGGGTTTTGGTCAAAAAACCAGTTTTTGAAACAAAAAATTTCGATTTTCAACCCCCAACCTGGACTCCGGCACACGGAACGCGGACCAGAACACAGGGATGGCAGGTGAGTACTATTGCAGCTATATTCAAACGTAGTTTTTAAAGAAAATTTGGAAAAACACCAAATTTTGATGATTTTATCTGAAATTTATAAAAATTTTGCAAGGGTTGTAGGGAGAATTTTTCAAAACGCGTGCGCGCTAGTGCAGAGTGGTCAGTACGTAAGCGGAGGCCTACTTAAGTCTAAAAATGCTGAAAACAGCGTCAAAATTGCACTATTAAAGGCGAAGATATCTAACTTTTTGTGTTTTGCTTACTCCCTAAGGTAGATTTTGGTACAACGGAATTTAACAAGAAATTGACTATTTTAGAAAAATTACAAGTTTTATTTGAGCTAGCCGGGCGTGCGATATGTCCAGAGACGGGTCTCCGCGCGGGCTAGCGATCTACGAAATAAAACAAGGTGGGTGCCGAACAAGATTTTTGGGTTTTGGTCAAAAAACCAGTTTTTGAAACAAAAAATTTCGATTTTCAACCCCCAACCTGGACTCCGGCACACGGAACGCGGACCAGAACACAGGGATGGCAGGTGAGTACTATTGCAGCTATATTCAAACGTAGTTTTTAAAGAAAATTTGGAAAAACACCAAATTTTGATGATTTTATCTGAAATTTATAAAAATTTTGCAAGGGTTGTAGGGAGAATTTTTCAAAACGCGTGCGCGCTAGTGCAGAGTGGTCAGTACGTAAGCGGAGGCCTACTTAAGTCTAAAAATGCTGAAAACAGCGTCAAAATTGCACTATTAAAGGCGAAGATATCTAACTTTTTGTGTTTTGCTTACTCCCTAAGGTAGATTTTGGTACAACGGAATTTAACAAGAAATTGACTATTTTAGAAAAATTACAAGTTTTATTTGAGCTAGCCGGGCGTGCGATATGTCCAGAGACGGGTCTCCGCGCGGGCTAGCGATCTACGAAATAAAACAAGGTGGGTGCCGAACAAGATTTTTGGGTTTTGGTCAAAAAACCAGTTTTTGAAACAAAAAATTTCGATTTTCAACCCCCAACCCGGACTCCGGCACACGGAACGCGGACCAGAACACAGGGATGGCAGGTGAGTACTATTGCAGCTATATTCAAACGTAGTTTTTAAAGAAAATTTGGAAAAACACCAAATTTTGATGATTTTATCTGAAATTTATAAAAATTTTGCAAGGGTTGTAGGGAGAATTTTTCAAAACGCGTGCGCGCTAGTGCAGAGTGGTCAGTACGTAAGCGGAGGCCTACTTAAGTCTAAAAATGCTGAAAACAGCGTCAAAATTGCACTATTAAAGGCGAAGATATCTAACTTTTTGTGTTTTGCTTACTCCCTAAGGTAGATTTTGGTACAACGGAATTTAACAAGAAATTGACTATTTTAGAAAAATTACAAGTTTTATTTGAGCTAGCCGGGCGTGCGATATGTCCAGAGACGGGTCTCCGCGCGGGCTAGCGATCTACGAAATAAAACAAGGTGGGTGCCGAACAAGATTTTTGGGTTTTGGTCAAAAAACCAGTTTTTGAAACAAAAAATTTCGATTTTCAACCCCCAACCCAGACTCCGGCACACGGAACGCGGACCAGAACACAGGGATGGCAGGTGAGTACTATTGCAGCTATATTCAAACGTAGTTTTTAAAGAAAATTTGGAAAAACACTAAATTTTGATGATTTTATCTGAAATTTATAAAATTTTTGCAAGGGTTGTAGGGAGAAATTTTCAAAACGCGTGCGCGCTAGTGCAGAGTGGTCAGTACGTAAGCGGAGGCCTACTTAAGTCTAAAAATGCTGAAAACAGCGTCAAAATTGCACTATTAAAGGCGAAGATATCTAACTTTTTGTGTTTTGCTTACTCCCTAAGGTAGATATTGGTACAACGGAATTTAACAAGAAATTGACTATTTTAGAAAAATTACAAGTTTTATTTGAGCTAGCCGGGCGTGCGATATGTCCAGAGACGGGTCTCCGCGCGGGCTAGCGATCTACGAAATAAAACAAGGTGGGTGCCGAACAAGATTTTTGGGTTTTGGTCAAAAAACCAGTTTTTGAAACAAAAAATTTCGATTTTCAACCCCCAACCTGGACTCCGGCACACGGAACGCGGACCAGAACACAGGGATGGCAGGTGAGTACTATTGCAGCTATATTCAAACGTAGTTTTTAAAGAAAATTTGGAAAAACACCAAATTTTGATGATTTTATCTGAAATTTATAAAAATTTTGCAAGGGTTGTAGGGAGAATTTTTCAAAACGCGTGCGCGCTAGTGCAGAGTGGTCAGTACGTAAGCGGAGGCCTACTTAAGTCTAAAAATGCTGAAAACAGCGTCAAAATTGCACTATTAAAGGCGAAGATATCTAACTTTTTGTGTTTTGCTTACTCCCTAAGGTAGATTTTGGTACAACGGAATTTAACAAGAAATTGACTATTTTAGAAAAATTACAAGTTTTATTTGAGCTAGCCGGGCGTGCGATATGTCCAGAGACGGGTCTCCGCGCGGGCTAGCGATCTACGAAATAAAACAAGGTGGGTGCCGAACAAGATTTTTGGGTTTTGGTCAAAAAACCAGTTTTTGAAACAAAAAATTTCGATTTTCAACCCCCAACCTGGACTCCGGCACACGGAACGCGGACCAGAACACAGGGATGGCAGGTGAGTACTATTGCAGCTATATTCAAACGTAGTTTTTAAAGAAAATTTGGAAAAACACCAAATTTTGATGATTTTATCTGAAATTTATAAAAATTTTGCAAGGGTTGTAGGGAGAATTTTTCAAAACGCGTGCGCGCTAGTGCAGAGTGGTCAGTACGTAAGCGGAGGCCTACTTAAGTCTAAAAATGCTGAAAACAGCGTCAAAATTGCACTATTAAAGGCGAAGATATCTAACTTTTTGTGTTTTGCTTACTCCCTAAGGTAGATTTTGGTACAACGGAATTTAACAAGAAATTGACTATTTTAGAAAAATTACAAGTTTTATTTGAGCTAGCCGGGCGTGCGATATGTCCAGAGACGGGTCTCCGCGCGGGCTAGCGATCTACGAAATAAAACAAGGTGGGTGCCGAACAAGATTTTTGGGTTTTGGTCAAAAAACCAGTTTTTGAAACAAAAAATTTCGATTTTCAACCCCCAACCTGGACTCCGGCACACGGAACGCGGACCAGAACACAGGGATGGCAGGTGAGTACTATTGCAGCTATATTCAAACGTAGTTTTTAAAGAAAATTTGGAAAAACACCAAATTTTGATGATTTTATCTGAAATTTATAAAAATTTTGCAAGGGTTGTAGGGAGAATTTTTCAAAACGCGTGCGCGCTAGTGCAGAGTGGTCAGTACGTAAGCGGAGGCCTACTTAAGTCTAAAAATGCTGAAAACAGCGTCAAAATTGCACTATTAAAGGCGAAGATATCTAACTTTTTGTGTTTTGCTTACTCCCTAAGGTAGATTTTGGTACAACGGAATTTAACAAGAAATTGACTATTTTAGAAAAATTACAAGTTTTATTTGAGCTAGCCGGGCGTGCGATATGTCCAGAGACGGGTCTCCGCGCGGGCTAGCGATCTACGAAATAAAACAAGGTGGGTGCCGAACAAGATTTTTGGGTTTTGGTCAAAAAACCAGTTTTTGAAACAAAAAATTTCGATTTTCAACCCCCAACCTGGACTCCGGCACACGGAACGCGGACCAGAACACAGGGATGGCAGGTGAGTACTATTGCAGCTATATTCAAACGTAGTTTTTAAAGAAAATTTGGAAAAACACCAAATTTTGATGATTTTATCTGAAATTTATAAAAATTTTGCAAGGGTTGTAGGGAGGATTTTTCAAAACGCGTGCGCGCTAGTGCAGAGTGGTCAGTACGTAAGCGGAGGCCTACTTAAGTCTAAAAATGCTGAAAACAGCGTCAAAATTGCACTATTAAAGGCGAAGATATCTAACTTTTTGTGTTTTGCTTACTCCCTAAGGTAGATTTTGGTACAACGGAATTTAACAAGAAATTGACTATTTTAGAAAAATTACAAGTTTTATTTGAGCTAGCCGGGCGTGCGATATGTCCAGAGACGGGTCTCCGCGCGGGCTAGCGATCTACGAAATAAAACAAGGTGGGTGCCGAACAAGATTTTTGGGTTTTGGTCAAAAAACCAGTTTTTGAAACAAAAAATTTCGATTTTCAACCACCAACCCGGACTCCGGCACACGGAACGCGGACCAGAACACAGGGATGGCAGGTGAGTACTATTGCAGCTATATTCAAACGTAGTTTTTAAAGAAAATTTGGAAAAACACCAAATTTTGATGATTTTATCTGAAATTTATAAAAATTTTGCAAGGGTTGTAGGGAGAATTTTTCAAAACGCGTGCGCGCTAGTGCAGAGTGGTCAGTACGTAAGCGGAGGCCTACTTAAGTCTAAAAATGCTGAAAACAGCGTCAAAATTGCACTATTAAAGGCGAAGATATCTAACTTTTTGTGTTTTGCTTACTCCCTAAGGTAGATTTTGGTACAACGGAATTTAACAAGAAATTGACTATTTTAGAAAAATTACAAGTTTTATTTGAGCTAGCCGGGCGTGCGATATGTCCAGAGACGGGTCTCCGCGCGGGCTAGCGATCTACGAAATAAAACAAGGTGGGTGCCGAACAAGATTTTTGGGTTTTGGTCAAAAAACCAGTTTTTGAAACAAAAAATTTCGATTTTCAACCCCCAACCTGGACTCCGGCACACGGAACGCGGACCAGAACACAGGGATGGCAGGTGAGTACTATTGCAGCTATATTCAAACGTAGTTTTTAAAGAAAATTTGGAAAAACACCAAATTTTGATGATTTTATCTGAAATTTATAAAAATTTTGCAAGGGTTGTAGGGAGAATTTTTCAAAACGCGTGCGCGCTAGTGCAGAGTGGTCAGTACGTAAGCGGAGGCCTACTTAAGTCTAAAAATGCTGAAAACAGCGTCAAAATTGCACTATTAAAGGCGAAGATATCTAACTTTTTGTGTTTTGCTTACTCCCTAAGGTAGATTTTGGTACAACGGAATTTAACAAGAAATTGACTATTTTAGAAAAATTACAAGTTTTATTTGAGCTAGCCGGGCGTGCGATATGTCCAGAGACGGGTCTCCGCGCGGGCTAGCGATCTACGAAATAAAACAAGGTGGGTGCCGAACAAGATTTTTGGGTTTTGGTCAAAAAACCAGTTTTTGAAACAAAAAATTTCGATTTTCAACCCCCAACCTGGACTCCGGCACACGGAACGCGGACCAGAACACAGGGATGGCAGGTGAGTACTATTGCAGCTATATTCAAACGTAGTTTTTAAAGAAAATTTGGAAAAACACCAAATTTTGATGATTTTATCTGAAATTTATAAAAATTTTGCAAGGGTTGTAGGGAGAATTTTTCAAAACGCGTGCGCGCTAGTGCAGAGTGGTCAGTACGTAAGCGGAGGCCTACTTAAGTCTAAAAATGCTGAAAACAGCGTCAAAATTGCACTATTAAAGGCGAAGATATCTAACTTTTTGTGTTTTGCTTACTCCCTAAGGTAGATTTTGGTACAACGGAATTTAACAAGAAATTGACTATTTTAGAAAAATTACAAGTTTTATTTGAGCTAGCCGGGCGTGCGATATGTCCAGAGACGGGTCTCCGCGCGGGCTAGCGATCTACGAAATAAAACAAGGTGGGTGCCGAACAAGATTTTTGGGTTTTGGTCAAAAAACCAGTTTTTGAAACAAAAAATTTCGATTTTCAACCCCCAACCTGGACTCCGGCACACGGAACGCGGACCAGAACACAGGGATGGCAGGTGAGTACTATTGCAGCTATATTCAAACGTAGTTTTTAAAGAAAATTTGGAAAAACACCAAATTTTGATGATTTTATCTGAAATTTATAAAAATTTTGCAAGGGTTGTAGGGAGAATTTTTCAAAACGCGTGCGCGCTAGTGCAGAGTGGTCAGTACGTAAGCGGAGGCCTACTTAAGTCTAAAAATGCTGAAAACAGCGTCAAAATTGCACTATTAAAGGCGAAGATATCTAACTTTTTGTGTTTTGCTTACTCCCTAAGGTAGATTTTGGTACAACGGAATTTAACAAGAAATTGACTATTTTAGAAAAATTACAAGTTTTATTTGAGCTAGCCGGGCGTGCGATATGTCCAGAGACGGGTCTCCGCGCGGGCTAGCGATCTACGAAATAAAACAAGGTGGGTGCCGAACAAGATTTTTGGGTTTTGGTCAAAAAACCAGTTTTTGAAACAAAAAATTTCGATTTTCAACCCCCAACCTGGACTCCGGCACACGGAACGCGGACCAGAACACAGGGATGGCAGGTGAGTACTATTGCAGCTATATTCAAACGTAGTTTTTAAAGAAAATTTGGAAAAACACCAAATTTTGATGATTTTATCTGAAATTTATAAAAATTTTGCAAGGGTTGTAGGGAGAATTTTTCAAAACGCGTGCGCGCTAGTGCAGAGTGGTCAGTACGTAAGCGGAGGCCTACTTAAGTCTAAAAATGCTGAAAACAGCGTCAAAATTGCACTATTAAAGGCGAAGATATCTAACTTTTTGTGTTTTGCTTACTCCCTAAGGTAGATTTTGGTACAACGGAATTTAACAAGAAATTGACTATTTTAGAAAAATTACAAGTTTTATTTGAGCTAGCCGGGCGTGCGATATGTCCAGAGACGGGTCTCCGCGCGGGCTAGCGATCTACGAAATAAAACAAGGTGGGTGCCGAACAAGATTTTTGGGTTTTGGTCAAAAAACCAGTTTTTGAAACAAAAAATTTCGATTTTCAACCCCCAACCTGGACTCCGGCACACGGAACGCGGACCAGAACACAGGGATGGCAGGTGAGTACTATTGCAGCTATATTCAAACGTAGTTTTTAAAGAAAATTTGGAAAAACACCAAATTTTGATGATTTTATCTGAAATTTATAAAAATTTTGCAAGGGTTGTAGGGAGGATTTTTCAAAACGCGTGCGCGCTAGTGCAGAGTGGTCAGTACGTAAGCGGAGGCCTACTTAAGTCTAAAAATGCTGAAAACAGCGTCAAAATTGCACTATTAAAGGCGAAGATATCTAACTTTTTGTGTTTTGCTTACTCCCTAAGGTAGATTTTGGTACAACGGAATTTAACAAGAAATTGACTATTTTAGAAAAATTACAAGTTTTATTTGAGCTAGCCGGGCGTGCGATATGTCCAGAGACGGGTCTCCGCGCGGGCTAGCGATCTACGAAATAAAACAAGGTGGGTGCCGAACAAGATTTTTGGGTTTTGGTCAAAAAACCAGTTTTTGAAACAAAAAATTTCGATTTTCAACCCCCAACCCGGACTCCGGCACACGGAACGCGGACCAGAACACAGGGATGGCAGGTGAGTACTATTGCAGCTATATTCAAACGTAGTTTTTAAAGAAAATTTGGAAAAACACCAAATTTTGATGATTTTATCTGAAATTTATAAAAATTTTGCAAGGGTTGTAGGGAGAATTTTTCAAAACGCGTGCGCGCTAGTGCAGAGTGGTCAGTACGTAAGCGGAGGCCTACTTAAGTCTAAAAATGCTGAAAACAGCGTCAAAATTGCACTATTAAAGGCGAAGATATCTAACTTTTTGTGTTTTGCTTACTCCCTAAGGTAGATTTTGGTACAACGGAATTTAACAAGAAATTGACTATTTTAGAAAAATTACAAGTTTTATTTGAGCTAGCCGGGCGTGCGATATGTCCAGAGACGGGTCTCCGCGCGGGCTAGCGATCTACGAAATAAAACAAGGTGGGTGCCGAACAAGATTTTTGGGTTTTGGTCAAAAAACCAGTTTTTGAAACAAAAAATTTCGATTTTCAACCCCCAACCTGGACTCCGGCACACGGAACGCGGACCAGAACACAGGGATGGCAGGTGAGTACTATTGCAGCTATATTCAAACGTAGTTTTTAAAGAAAATTTGGAAAAACACCAAATTTTGATGATTTTATCTGAAATTTATAAAAATTTTGCAAGGGTTGTAGGGAGAATTTTTCAAAACGCGTGCGCGCTAGTGCAGAGTGGTCAGTACGTAAGCGGAGGCCTACTTAAGTCTAAAAATGCTGAAAACAGCGTCAAAATTGCACTATTAAAGGCGAAGATATCTAACTTTTTGTGTTTTGCTTACTCCCTAAGGTAGATTTTGGTACAACGGAATTTAACAAGAAATTGACTATTTTAGAAAAATTACAAGTTTTATTTGAGCTAGCCGGGCGTGCGATATGTCCAGAGACGGGTCTCCGCGCGGGCTAGCGATCTACGAAATAAAACAAGGTGGGTGCCGAACAAGATTTTTGGGTTTTGGTCAAAAAACCAGTTTTTGAAACAAAAAATTTCGATTTTCAACCCCCAACCTGGACTCCGGCACACGGAACGCGGACCAGAACACAGGGATGGCAGGTGAGTACTATTGCAGCTATATTCAAACGTAGTTTTTAAAGAAAATTTGGAAAAACACCAAATTTTGATGATTTTATCTGAAATTTATAAAAATTTTGCAAGGGTTGTAGGGAGAATTTTTCAAAACGCGTGCGCGCTAGTGCAGAGTGGTCAGTACGTAAGCGGAGGCCTACTTAAGTCTAAAAATGCTGAAAACAGCGTCAAAATTGCACTATTAAAGGCGAAGATATCTAACTTTTTGTGTTTTGCTTACTCCCTAAGGTAGATTTTGGTACAACGGAATTTAACAAGAAATTGACTATTTTAGAAAAATTACAAGTTTTATTTGAGCTAGCCGGGCGTGCGATATGTCCAGAGACGGGTCTCCGCGCGGGCTAGCGATCTACGAAATAAAACAAGGTGGGTGCCGAACAAGATTTTTGGGTTTTGGTCAAAAAACCAGTTTTTGAAACAAAAAATTTCGATTTTCAACCCCCAACCTGGACTCCGGCACACGGAACGCGGACCAGAACACAGGGATGGCAGGTGAGTACTATTGCAGCTATATTCAAACGTAGTTTTTAAAGAAAATTTGGAAAAACACCAAATTTTGATGATTTTATCTGAAATTTATAAAAATTTTGCAAGGGTTGTAGGGAGAATTTTTCAAAACGCGTGCGCGCTAGTGCAGAGTGGTCAGTACGTAAGCGGAGGCCTACTTAAGTCTAAAAATGCTGAAAACAGCGTCAAAATTGCACTATTAAAGGCGAAGATATCTAACTTTTTGTGTTTTGCTTACTCCCTAAGGTAGATTTTGGTACAACGGAATTTAACAAGAAATTGACTATTTTAGAAAAATTACAAGTTTTATTTGAGCTAGCCGGGCGTGCGATATGTCCAGAGACGGGTCTCCGCGCGGGCTAGCGATCTACGAAATAAAACAAGGTGGGTGCCGAACAAGATTTTTGGGTTTTGGTCAAAAAACCAGTTTTTGAAACAAAAAATTTCGATTTTCAACCCCCAACCTGGACTCCGGCACACGGAACGCGGACCAGAACACAGGGATGGCAGGTGAGTACTATTGCAGCTATATTCAAACGTAGTTTTTAAAGAAAATTTGGAAAAACACCAAATTTTGATGATTTTATCTGAAATTTATAAAAATTTTGCAAGGGTTGTAGGGAGAATTTTTCAAAACGCGTGCGCGCTAGTGCAGAGTGGTCAGTACGTAAGCGGAGGCCTACTTAAGTCTAAAAATGCTGAAAACAGCGTCAAAATTGCACTATTAAAGGCGAAGATATCTAACTTTTTGTGTTTTGCTTACTCCCTAAGGTAGATTTTGGTACAACGGAATTTAACAAGAAATTGACTATTTTAGAAAAATTACAAGTTTTATTTGAGCTAGCCGGGCGTGCGATATGTCCAGAGACGGGTCTCCGCGCGGGCTAGCGATCTACGAAATAAAACAAGGTGGGTGCCGAACAAGATTTTTGGGTTTTGGTCAAAAAACCAGTTTTTGAAACAAAAAATTTCGATTTTCAACCCCCAACCTGGACTCCGGCACACGGAACGCGGACCAGAACACAGGGATGGCAGGTGAGTACTATTGCAGCTATATTCAAACGTAGTTTTTAAAGAAAATTTGGAAAAACACCAAATTTTGATGATTTTATCTGAAATTTATAAAAATTTTGCAAGGGTTGTAGGGAGGATTTTTCAAAACGCGTGCGCGCTAGTGCAGAGTGGTCAGTACGTAAGCGGAGGCCTACTTAAGTCTAAAAATGCTGAAAACAGCGTCAAAATTGCACTATTAAAGGCGAAGATATCTAACTTTTTGTGTTTTGCTTACTCCCTAAGGTAGATTTTGGTACAACGGAATTTAACAAGAAATTGACTATTTTAGAAAAATTACAAGTTTTATTTGAGCTAGCCGGGCGTGCGATATGTCCAGAGACGGGTCTCCGCGCGGGCTAGCGATCTACGAAATAAAACAAGGTGGGTGCCCAACAAGATTTTTGGGTTTTGGTCAAAAAACCAGTTTTTGAAACAAAAAATTTCGATTTTCAACCCCCAACCCGGACTCCGGCACACAGAACGCGGACCAGAACACAGGGATGGCAGGTGAGTACTATTGCAGCTATATTCAAACGTAGTTTTTAAAGAAAATTTGGAAAAACACCAAATTTTGATGATTTTATCTGAAATTTATAAAAATTTTGCAAGGGTTGTAGGGAGAATTTTTCAAAACGCGTGCGCGCTAGTGCAGAGTGGTCAGTACGTAAGCGGAGGCCTACTTAAGTCTAAAAATGCTGAAAACAGCGTCAAAATTGCACTATTAAAGGCGAAGATATCTAACTTTTTGTGTTTTGCTTACTCCCTAAGGTAGATTTTGGTACAACGGAATTTAACAAGAAATTGACTATTTTAGAAAAATTACAAGTTTTATTTGAGCTAGCCGGGCGTGCGATATGTCCAGAGACGGGTCTCCGCGCGGGCTAGCGATCTACGAAATAAAACAAGGTGGGTGCCGAACAAGATTTTTGGGTTTTGGTCAAAAAACCAGTTTTTGAAACAAAAAATTTCGATTTTCAACCCCCAACCCGGACTCCGGCACACGGAACGCGGACCAGAACACAGGGATGGCAGGTGAGTACTATTGCAGCTATATTCAAACGTAGTTTTTAAAGAAAATTTGGAAAAACACCAAATTTTGATGATTTTATCTGAAATTTATAAAAATTTTGCAAGGGTTGTAGGGAGAATTTTTCAAAACGCGTGCGCGCTAGTGCAGAGTGGTCAGTACGTAAGCGGAGGCCTACTTAAGTCTAAAAATGCTGAAAACAGCGTCAAAATTGCACTATTAAAGGCGAAGATATCTAACTTTTTGTGTTTTGCTTACTCCCTAAGGTAGATTTTGGTACAACGGAATTTAACAAGAAATTGACTATTTTAGAAAAATTACAAGTTTTATTTGAGCTAGCCGGGCGTGCGATATGTCCAGAGACGGGTCTCCGCGCGGGCTAGCGATCTGCGAAATAAAACAAGGTGGGTGCCGAACAAGATTTTGGGTTTTGGTCAAAAAACCAGTTTTTGAAACAAAAAATTTCGATTTTCAACCCCCAACCCGGACTCCGGCACACGGAACGCGGACCAGAACACAGGGATGGCAGGTGAGTACTATTGCAGCTATATTCAAACGTAGTTTTTAAAGAAAATTTGGAAAAACACTAAATTTTGATGATTTTATCTGAAATTTATAAAAATTTTGCAAGGGTTGTAGGGAGAATTTTTCAAAACGCGTGCGCGCTAGTGCAGAGTGGTCAGTACGTAAGCGGAGGCCTACTTAAGTCTAAAAATGCTGAAAACAGCGTCAAAATTGCACTATTAAAGGCGAAGATATCTAACTTTTTGTGTTTTGCTTACTCCCTAAGGTAGATTTTGGTACAACGGAATTTAACAAGAAATTGACTATTTTAGAAAAATTACAAGTTTTATTTGAGCTAGCCGGGCGTGCGATATGTCCAGAGACGGGTCTCCGCGCGGGCTAGCGATCTGCGAAATAAAACAAGGTGGGTGCCGAACAAGATTTTTGGGTTTTGGTCAAAAAACCAGTTTTTGAAACAAAAAATTTCGATTTTCAACCCCCAACCTGGACTCCGGCACACGGAACGCGGACCAGAACACAGGGATGGCAGGTGAGTACTATTGCAGCTATATTCAAACGTAGTTTTTAAAGAAAATTTGGAAAAACACCAAATTTTGATGATTTTATCTGAAATTTATAAAAATTTTGCAAGGGTTGTAGGGAGAATTTTTCAAAACGCGTGCGCGCTAGTGCAGAGTGGTCAGTACGTAAGCGGAGGCCTACTTAAGTCTAAAAATGCTGAAAACAGCGTCAAAATTGCACTATTAAAGGCGAAGATATCTAACTTTTTGTGTTTTGCTTACTCCCTAAGGTAGATTTTGGTACAACGGAATTTAACAAGAAATTGACTATTTTAGAAAAATTACAAGTTTTATTTGAGCTAGCCGGGCGTGCGATATGTCCAGAGACGGGTCTCCGCGCGGGCTAGCGATCTGCGAAATAAAACAAGGTGGGTGCCGAACAAGATTTTTGGGTTTTGGTCAAAAAACCAGTTTTTGAAACAAAAAATTTCGATTTTCAACCCCCAACCTGGACTCCGGCACACGGAACGCGGACCAGAACACAGGGATGGCAGGTGAGTACTATTGCAGCTATATTCAAACGTAGTTTTTAAAGAAAATTTGGAAAAACACCAAATTTTGATGATTTTATCTGAAATTTATAAAAATTTTGCAAGGGTTGTAGGGAGAATTTTTCAAAACGCGTGCGCGCTAGTGCAGAGTGGTCAGTACGTAAGCGGAGGCCTACTTAAGTCTAAAAATGCTGAAAACAGCGTCAAAATTGCACTATTAAAGGCGAAGATATCTAACTTTTTGTGTTTTGCTTACTCCCTAAGGTAGATTTTGGTACAACGGAATTTAACAAGAATTTGACTATTTTAGAAAAATTACAAGTTTTATTTGAGCTAGCCGGGCGTGCGATATGTCCAGAGACGGGTCTCCGCGCGGGCTAGCGATCTACGAAATAAAACAAGGTGGGTGCCGAACAAGATTTTTGGGTTTTGGTCAAAAAACCAGTTTTTGAAACAAAAAATTTCGATTTTCAACCCCCAACCCGGACTCCGGCACACGGAACGCGGACCAGAACACAGGGATGGCAGGTGAGTACTATTGCAGCTATATTCAAACGTAGTTTTTAAAGAAAATTTGGAAAAACACCAAATTTTGATGATTTTATCTGAAATTTATAAAAATTTTGCAAGGGTTGTAGGGAGAATTTTTCAAAACGCGTGCGCGCTAGTGCAGAGTGGTCAGTACGTAAGCGGAGGCCTACTTAAGTCTAAAAATGCTGAAAACAGCGTCAAAATTGCACTATTAAAGGCGAAGATATCTAACTTTTTGTGTTTTGCTTACTCCCTAAGGTAGATTTTGGTACAACGGAATTTAACAAGAAATTGACTATTTTAGAAAAATTACAAGTTTTATTTGAGCTAGCCGGGCGTGCGATATGTCCAGAGACGGGTCTCCGCGCGGGCTAGCGATCTGCGAAATAAAACAAGGTGGGTGCCGAACAAGATTTTTGGGTTTTGGTCAAAAAACCAGTTTTTGAAACAAAAAATTTCGATTTTCAACCCCCAACCCGGACTCCGGCACACGGAACGCGGACCAGAACACAGGGATGGCAGGTGAGTACTATTGCAGCTATATTCAAACGTAGTTTTTAAAGAAAATTTGGAAAAACACTAAATTTTGATGATTTTATCTGAAATTTATAAAAATTTTGCAAGGGTTGTAGGGAGAATTTTTCAAAACGCGTGCGCGCTAGTGCAGAGTGGTCAGTACGTAAGCGGAGGCCTACTTAAGTCTAAAAATGCTGAAAACAGCGTCAAAATTGCACTATTAAAGGCGAAGATATCTAACTTTTTGTGTTTTGCTTACTCCCTAAGGTAGATTTTGGTACAACGGAATTTAACAAGAAATTGACTATTTTAGAAAAATTACAAGTTTTATTTGAGCTAGCCGGGCGTGCGATATGTCCAGAGACGGGTCTCCGCGCGGGCTAGCGATCTGCGAAATAAAACAAGGTGGGTGCCGAACAAGATTTTTGGGTTTTGGTCAAAAAACCAGTTTTTGAAACAAAAAATTTCGATTTTCAACCCCCAACCTGGACTCCGGCACACGGAACGCGGACCAGAACACAGGGATGGCAGGTGAGTACTATTGCAGCTATATTCAAACGTAGTTTTTAAAGAAAATTTGGAAAAACACCAAATTTTGATGATTTTATCTGAAATTTATAAAAATTTTGCAAGGGTTGTAGGGAGAATTTTTCAAAACGCGTGCGCGCTAGTGCAGAGTGGTCAGTACGTAAGCGGAGGCCTACTTAAGTCTAAAAATGCTGAAAACAGCGTCAAAATTGCACTATTAAAGGCGAAGATATCTAACTTTTTGTGTTTTGCTTACTCCCTAAGGTAGATTTTGGTACAACGGAATTTAACAAGAAATTGACTATTTTAGAAAAATTACAAGTTTTATTTGAGCTAGCCGGGCGTGCGATATGTCCAGAGACGGGTCTCCGCGCGGGCTAGCGATCTACGAAATAAAACAAGGTGGGTGCCGAACAAGATTTTTGGGTTTTGGTCAAAAAACCAGTTTTTGAAACAAAAAATTTCGATTTTCAACCCCCAACCCGGACTCCGGCACACGGAACGCGGACCAGAACACAGGGATGGCAGGTGAGTACTATTGCAGCTATATTCAAACGTAGCTTTTAAAGAAAATTTGGAAAAACACTAAATTTTGATGATTTTATCTGAAATTTATAAAAATTTTGCAAGGGTTGTAGGGAGAATTTTTCAAAACGCGTGCGCGCTAGTGCAGAGTGGTCAGTACGTAAGCGGAGGCCTACTTAAGTCTAAAAATGCTGAAAACAGCGTCAAAATTGCACTATTAAAGGCGAAGATATCTAACTTTTTGTGTTTTGCTTACTCCCTAAGGTAGATTTTGGTACAACGGAATTTAACAAGAAATTGACTATTTTAGAAAAATTACAAGTTTTATTTGAGCTAGCCGGGCGTGCGATATGTCCAGAGACGGGTCTCCGCGCGGGCTAGCGATCTACGAAATAAAACGAGGTGGGTGCCGAACAAGATTTTTGGGTTTTGGTCAAAAAACCAGTTTTTGAAACAAAAAATTTCGATTTTCAACCCCCAACCCGGACTCCGGCACACGGAACGCGGACCAGAACACAGGGATGGCAGGTGAGTACTATTGCAGCTATATTCAAACGTAGTTTTTAAAGAAAATTTGGAAAAACACTAAATTTTGATGATTTTATCTGAAATTTATAAAAATTTTGCAAGGGTTGTAGGGAGAATTTTTCAAAACGCGTGCGCGCTAGTGCAGAGTGGTCAGTACGTAAGCGGAGGCCTACTTAAGTCTAAAAATGCTGAAAACAGCGTCAAAATTGCACTATTAAAGGCGAAGATATCTAACTTTTTGTGTTTTGCTTACTCCCTAAGGTAGATTTTGGTACAACGGAATTTAACAAGAAATTGACTATTTTAGAAAAATTACTAGTTTTATTTGAGCTAGCCGGGCGTGCGATATGTCCAGAGACGGGTCTCCGCGCGGGCTAGCGATCTGCGAAATAAAACAAGGTGGGTGCCGAACAAGATTTTTGGGTTTTGGTCAAAAAACCAGTTTTTGAAACAAAAAATTTCGATTTTCAACCCCCAACCCGGACTCCGGCACACGGAACGCGGACCAGAACACAGGGATGGCAGGTGAGTACTATTGCAGCTATATTCAAACGTAGTTTTTAAAGAAAATTTGGAAAAACACCAAATTTTGATGATTTTATCTGAAATTTATAAAAATTTTGCAAGGGTTGTAGGGAGAATTTTTCAAAACGCGTGCGCGCTAGTGCAGAGTGGTCAGTACGTAAGCGGAGGCCTACTTAAGTCTAAAAATGCTGAAAACAGCGTCAAAATTGCACTATTAAAGGCGAAGATATCTAACTTTTTGTGTTTTGCTTACTCCCTAAGGTAGATTTTGGTACAACGGAATTTAACAAGAAATTGACTATTTTAGAAAAATTACAAGTTTTATTTGAGCTAGCCGGGCGTGCGATATGTCCAGAGACGGGTCTCCGCGCGGGCTAGCGATCTGCGAAATAAAACAAGGTGGGTGCCGAACAAGATTTTTGGGTTTTGGTCAAAAAACCAGTTTTTGAAACAAAAAATTTCGATTTTCAACCCCCAACCCGGACTCCGGCACACGGAACGCGGACCAGAACACAGGGATGGCAGGTGAGTACTATTGCAGCTATATTCAAACGTAGTTTTTAAAGAAAATTTGGAAAAACACTAAATTTTGATGATTTTATCTGAAATTTATAAAAATTTTGCAAGGGTTGTAGGGAGAATTTTTCAAAACGCGTGCGCGCTAGTGCAGAGTGGTCAGTACGTAAGCGGAGGCCTACTTAAGTCTAAAAATGCTGAAAACAGCGTCAAAATTGCACTATTAAAGGCGAAGATATCTAACTTTTTGTGTTTTGCTTACTCCCTTAGGTTGATTTTGGTACAACGGAATTTTATAAGAAATTGACTATTTTAGAAAAATTACAAGTTTTATTTGAGCTAGCCGGGCGTGCGATATGTCCAGAGACGGGTCTCCGCGCGGGCTAGCGATCTGCGAAATAAAACAAGGTGGGTGCCGAACAAGATTTTTGGGTTTTGGTCAAAAAACCAGTTTTTGAAACAAAAAATTTCGATTTTCAACCCCCAACCTGGACTCCGGCACACGGAACGCGGACCAGAACACAGGGATGGCAGGTGAGTACTATTGCAGCTATATTCAAACGTAGTTTTTAAAGAAAATTTGGAAAAACACCAAATTTTGATGATTTTATCTGAAATTTATAAAAATTTTGCAAGGGTTGTAGGGAGAATTTTTCAAAACGCGTGCGCGCTAGTGCAGAGTGGTCAGTACGTAAGCGGAGGCCTACTTAAGTCTAAAAATGCTGAAAACAGCGTCAAAATTGCACTATTAAAGGCGAAGATATCTAACTTTTTGTGTTTTGCTTACTCCTAGATTTTGGTACAACGGAATTTAACAAGAAATTGACTATTTTAGAAAAATTACAAGTTTTATTTGAGCTAGCCGGGCGTGCGATATGTCCAGAGACGGGTCTCCGCGCGGGCTAGCGATCTACGAAATAAAACAAGGTGGGTGCCGAACAAGATTTTTGGGTTTTGGTCAAAAAACCAGTTTTTGAAACAAAAAATTTCGATTTTCAACACCCAACCCCGCCGCCGGTACCCCGACCCTTGAAAGTGTCAGGAAGGGTCAGGGGTGTGTAGCGGCACGGTTCGGGGAGATCATAGTGGTGGGTGTCTACTTCTCCCCGAACCGAACTCTCGCCGAGTTCCACAACTCCCTTGCGGAGTTGAGTGTCGTCGTCGGAAGCCATTCCCTCCCTGTGCTTGTCCTCGGGGACTTCAATGCCAAGAATCTGGCTTGGGGTTCTCGTTGCACAGACGTGCGGGGAAGGATGGTGGAGGACTGGGCTCTGGAAACAGGCCTGGTCGTCCTGAATCGGGGTACTGTACCCACGTGTGTGCGGATGCGGGGCGAGTCGGTGGTGGACATTTCGTTCGCTAGCCCCGCTCTGTCGCCGCGTGTCGTGGACTGGCGTGTCATGGAGGGGGTGGAGACTTATTCCGACCACCGGTATATCCGGTTTGACGTCTCCGCCCAGTCCTCGAGCGCGCCGGTCTTACAGGCCCCGAGTGGTCCGCGTTGGGCGCTGAAGCAGCTGGACCGGGAGCTCCTCCTGGAAGCCTCGATCGTGCAGGCCTGGGTGACATCACCTGACAGGCCTGCCGACGTTGATAATGAGGCAGGGTGGTTCCAGGGGGCCATGTCCGACATATGTGACGTGGCAATGCCCCGAGTTCGGCCAGGACGCGCCCGGCGTCAGGTGTACTGGTGGTCGCGCGAGCTGACAACTCTGCGCGAGGCGTGCGTCGCTGCGCGACACCCGTACGCCAGGCATCGCAGGCTCCGCATTCGCCCGCCGAATGCGGAAGCCATTGAGGCGGAGCTATATGAGGGCTACAGAGCGGCGAAGACCGCCCTCCGCGAGGCTGTCCTGCGGGCCAGAGATCGGGCCCGCGAGGAGATGCTGGGGACTCTTGACGGGGATCCGTGGGGGCGCCCTTACAAGATGGTGCGGGATAAACTCCGCACCTGGGCCCCCCCACTGACGCAGAGTCTCCGGCCTCAGCTCGTGGAGGACGTGGTGAGCGCTCTGTTTCCCTCGCGAGGGGAACATCCCCCCCCGCCTATGGCTCAAATTCAAATTCAAACACCACCACCACCACCACCACCACCACCACCACCACCACCACCACCACCACCACCACCACCACCACCACCACCACACCACCACCTGCGGTGCCGGAAGCGGACCACGACGACGACGACGTCCCGGAAGTGGCTGGGGTAGACCTGAGAGTGGCGGTAGGACGGCTCAAGGCCAAAAATACCGCCCCGGGACCCGACGGCTTGCCTGGCAAAGCCTGGGTCCTGGCCTTTGAGGCTCTCGGGCCCCGACTGGAGGGGCTCCTAAGCGCATGCTTGGAGAGAGGCCAGTTCCCGCTTCGTTGGAAGACGGGAAAGCTGGTCCTCATTCGGAAGCCGGGGCGCCCTGCGGACTCTCCGTCCGCATACCGGCCCGTTGTGTTGCTCGACGAGGTGGGCAAGCTCTTTGAAAGAGTCATTGCAAACCGCCTCGCCGAGCACCTTGCGGGGATGGGTCCGGATCTTGCGGAACACCAGTTTGGTTTCCGCAAGGGGCGCTCCACGGTGGACGCAATCATGTGCGTAAGAGCCCTCACGACGGGGGATGCGGTGTCCCGGGGTGGGGTTGTCTTGGCGGTGTCTCTCGACATCGCCAACGCCTTCAACTCCATGCCCTGGAGCTGCATTGGGGAGGCACTCCGGTATCACCGGGTGCCGACCTACCTTCGTCGTGTGGTCGGGGATTACCTGACGGACAGAGCCGTCATCTACCCCGGTCGCTCCGGAGAGTGGAACCGGCGAGAGATGTCGTGCGGTGTCCCACAGGGATCGGTTCTAGGACCGCCCTTGTGGAACATCGGCTACGACTGGGTGCTGCGCGCCGACCTCCCTAGTGGCGTCAGCGTAGTGTGCTACGCTGACGACACGCTGGTGCTGGCACAGGGGAGGTCGCACGAGGCGGCGGCCGACTTGATGACACGCGGGGTTGCGATAGTCGTTGAGAGGATCCGGCAACTGGGTCTCGAGGTGGCATTGCACAAGTCCGAGGCCATGTGCTTTCATGGGCCTCGGAATGCGCCACCGTCGGGATCCTCACTGACGGTAGGAGGGGTTTCCATCGGCGTCGGGTCGACGTTGAAGTACCTGGGACTTGTCCTCGACAGCCGGTGGAACTTCGTGGAGCACTTCCGACGTTTGGCCCCTAAACTGGAACGGACTGGGGCTGCCTTCAGGCGGCTCCTGCCCAATCTGGGGGGGCCGAACGCCTCCTGCCGGAGGCTCTATGCGGGGGTCGTGCGGTCCATGGCCCTTTACGGTGCCCCGGTGTGGGCGCGTTCCTTAAGGCGGCGAGCCGCCCATTATCTGAACGCGCCCCAAAAGGTGATAGCCGTAAGGATGGTCCGTGGGTTCCGCACGATCTCGGGCGAGGCTGCGAGCCTCCTAGCCGGATTGCCACCATGGGATCTGGAGGCGATAGTCCTCGCGCGCCTACATGAATGGCGCGCGGAGGTTCTTCGCCGGGGGGTTACTCCGCTGCCGCGGCTAATTGCCGCTCAGCGGACAAACCTCCGAGCCGATCTCATGGTGACATGGAGAGAGCGACTGTCGCAACCCCGTGCAGGGCACGTCACGAAAGTGGCGATAAGTCCCCTCTTTGAGGAGTGGCTTGAGAGGCGCCACGGCGTCCTCACCTTCCGCCTGACGCAGGTCCTCACCGGACACGGTTGTTTCGGGAGGTTCCTGCATCGAATCAGGCGGGAGGAGACGCCCGGGTGTTTCCATTGCGAGGATCGACCGGAGGACACGGTGGTGCATACGGTGGAGGTCTGCCCCGCTTGGGCGGAGCAACGCCGTGTCCTCATAGCGGCGATCGGCGGCGGCGACCTCTCGCGTCCGGCCCTGGTTCGAGCCATGGTCCGGAGCGAGACGGAATGGGAAGTCGTCACCTCCTTTTGCGAAGCAGTCATGCTAGCAAAGGAGGAGGCGGAACGTGAGAGAGAGCGTTCCTCCTCACGTCCCAGCCGCCGCGGGAGACGCACCGGGCGTCGGGGGCCACATGGTGGCCCCCGGCCACCGTAGACGCGGGCCTGTGGACGGTGAGCTAAGGGCTAGCTCGCCGTCCCTCCGTCTTAGGACGACAGGCCGTGTCGACGGCGCGTTCGTGTTCCACGCGCGCCTCAAAGAGATGTCAGCATAGGGAAGGGGCCCGCAAGGGCCGATGCCTGCCGGGTGCTGCGGGTTGTTCGAAAGAGATACCGCGGCCCCGGAACACAAAGGGCGATGAAGGAACATGGATGGGTTTCAGTCAGTAAAAGTCTGACACTCCCTCCCGCTCAGCCTAGAGCGGGAGAAGTCATTTGATGATTTCCCATCCAAAAAAAAAAAAAAAAAAAAGGGAGTAAGCAAAACACAAAAAGTTAGATATCTTCGCCTTTAATAGTGCAATTTTGACGCTGTTTTCAGCATTTTTAGACTTAAGTAGGCCTCCGCTTACGTACTGACCACTCTGCACTAGCGCGCACGCGTTTTGAAAAATTCTCCCTACAACCCTTGCAAAATTTTTATAAATTTCAGATAAAATCATCAAAATTTGGTGTTTTTCCAAATTTTCTTTAAAAACTACGTTTGAATATAGCTGCAATAGTACTCACCTGCCATCCCTGTGTTCTGGTCCGCGTTCCGTGTGCCGGAGTCCAGGTTGGGGGTTGAAAATCGAAATTTTTTGTTTCAAAAACTGGTTTTTTGACCAAAACCCAAAAATCTTGTTCGGCACCCACCTTGTTTTATTTCGCAGATCGCTAGCCCGCGCGGAGACCCGTCTCTGGACATATCGCACGCCCGGCTAGCTCAAATAAAACTTGTAATTTTTCTAAAATAGTCAATTTCTTGTTAAATTCCGTTGTACCAAAATCTACCTTAGGGAGTAAGCAAAACACAAAAAGTTAGATATCTTCGCCTTTAATAGTGCAATTTTGACGCTGTTTTCAGCATTTTTAGACTTAAGTAGGCCTCCGCTTACGTACTGACCACTCTGCACTAGCGCGCACGCGTTTTGAAAAATTCTCCCTACAACCCTTGCAAAATTTTTATAAATTTCAGATAAAATCATCAAAATTTAGTGTTTTTCCAAATTTTCTTTAAAAACTACGTTTGAATATAGCTGCAATAGTACTCACCTGCCATCCCTGTGTTCTGGTCCGCGTTCCGTGTGCCGGAGTCCGGGTTGGGGGTTGAAAATCGAAATTTTTTGTTTCAAAAACTGGTTTTTTGACCAAAACCCAAAAATCTTGTTCGGCACCCACCTTGTTTTATTTCGTAGATCGCTAGCCCGCGCGGAGACCCGTCTCTGGACATATCGCACGCCCGGCTAGCTCAAATAAAACTTGTAATTTTTCTAAAATAGTCAATTTCTTGTTAAATTCCGTTGTACCAAAATCTACCTTAGGGAGTAAGCAAAACACAAAAAGTTAGATATCTTCGCCTTTAATAGTGCAATTTTGACGCTGTTTTCAGCATTTTTTGACTTAAGTAGGCCTCCGCTTACGTACTGACCACTCTGCACTAGCGCGTACGCGTTTTGAAAAATTCTCCCTACAACCCTTGCAAAATTTTTATAAATTTCAGATAAAATCATCAAAATTTGGTGTTTTTCCAAATTTTCTTTAAAAACTACGTTTGAATATAGCTGCAATAGTACTCACCTGCCATCCCTGTGTTCTGGTCCGCGTTCCGTGTGCCGGAGTCCAGGTTGGGGGTTGAAAATCGAAATTGTTTGTTTCAAAAACTGGTTTTTTGACCAAAACCCAAAAATCTTGTTCGGCACCCACCTTGTTTTATTTCGCAGATCGCTAGCCCGCGCGGAGACCCGTCTCTGGACATATCGCACGCCCGGCTAGCTCAAATAAAACTTGTAATTTTTCTAAAATAGTCAATTTCTTGTTAAATTCCGTTGTACCAAAATCTACCTTAGGGAGTAAGCAAAACACAAAAAGTTAGATATCTTCGCCTTTAATAGTGCAATTTTGACGCTGTTTTCAGCATTTTTAGACTTAAGTAGGCCTCCGCTTACGTACTGACCACTCTGCACTAGCGCGCACGCGTTTTGAAAAATTCTCCCTACAACCCTTGCAAAATTTTTATAAATATCAGATAAAATCATCAAAATTTAGTGTTTTTCCAAATTTTCTTTAAAAACTACGTTTGAATATAGCTGCAATAGTACTCACCTGCCATCCCTGTGTTCTGGTCCGCGTTCCGTGTGCCGGAGTCCGGGTTGGGGGTTGAAAATCGAAATTTTTTGTTTCAAAAACTGGTTTTTTGACCAAAACCCAAAAATCTTGTTCGGCACCCACCTTGTTTTATTTCGTAGATCGCTAGCCCGCGCGGAGACCCGTCTCTGGACATATCGCACGCCCGGCTAGCTCAAATAAAACTTGTAATTTTTCTAAAATAGTCAATTTCTTGTTAAATTCCGTTGTACCAAAATCTACCTTAGGGAGTAAGCAAAACACAAAAAGTTAGATATCTTCACCTTTAATAGTGCAATTTTGACGCTGTTTGCAGCATTTTTAGACTTAAGTAGGCCTCCGCTTACGTACTGACCACTCTGCACTAGCGCGCACGCGTTTTGAAAAATTCTCCCTACAACCCTTGCAAAATTTTTATAAATTTCAGATAAAATCATCAAAATTTGGTGTTTTTCCAAATTTTCTTTAAAAACTACGTTTGAATATAGCTGCAATAGTACTCACCTGCCATCCCTGTGTTCTGGTCCGCGTTCCGTGTGCCGGAGTCCAGGTTGGGGGTTGAAAATCGAAATTTTTTGTTTCAAAAACTGGTTTTTTGACCAAAACCCAAAAATCTTGTTCGGCACCCACCTTGTTTTATTTCGTAGATCGCTAGCCCGCGCGGAGACCCGTCTCTGGACATATCGCACGCCCGGCTAGCTCAAATAAAACTTGTAATTTTTCTAAAATAGTCAATTTCTTGTTAAATTCCGTTGTACCAAAATCTACCTTAGGGAGTAAGCAAAAGGGCACGCCACGATAGTGGCGATAAGTCCCCTCTTTGAGGAGTGGCTTGAGAGGCGCCACGGCGTCCTCACCTTCCGCCTGACGCAGGTCCTCACCGGACACGGTTGTTTCGGGAGGTTCCTGCACCGAATCAGGCGGGAGGAGACGCCCGGGTGTTTCCACTGCGAGGATCGACCGGAGGACACGGTGGAGCATACGGTGGAGGTCTGCCCCGCTTGGGCGGAGCACCGCCGTGTCCTCCTAGCGGCGATCGGCGGCGGCGACCTCTCGCGTCCGGCCCTGGTTCGAGCCATGGTCCGGAGCGAGACGGAATGGGAAGCCGTCACCTCCTTTTGCGAAGCAGTCATGCTAGCAAAGGAGGAGGCGGAACGTGAGAGAGAGCGTTCCTCCTCACGTCCCAGCCGCCGCGGGAGACGCACCGGGCGTCGGGGGCCACGTGGTGGCCCCCGGCCACCGTAGACGCGGGCCTGTGGACGGTGAGCTAAGGGCTAGCTCGCCGTCCCTCCGTCTTAGGACGACAGGCCGTGTCGACGGCGCGTTCGTGTTCCACGCGCGCCTCAAAGAGATGTCAGCATAGGGAAGGGGCCCGCAAGGGCCGATGCCTGCCGGGTGCTGCGGGTTGTTCGAAAGAGATACCGCGGCCCCGGAACACAAAGGGCGATGAAGGAACATGGATGGGTTTTAGTCAGTAAAAGTCTGACACTCCCTCCCGCTCAGCCCAGAGCGGGAGAAGTCATTTGATGATTTCCCATCCGAAAAAAAAAAAAAAAAAAAAAAAAAAAAAAAAAAAAAAAAAGGGAGTAAGCAAAACACAAAAAGTTAGATATCTTCGCCTTTAATAGTGCAATTTTGACGCTGTTTTCAGCATTTTTAGACTTAAGTAGGCCTCCGCTTACGTACTGACCACTCTGCACTAGCGCGCACGCGTTTTGAAAAATTCTCCCTACAACCCTTGCAAAATTTTTATAAATTTCAGATAAAATCATCAAAATTTAGTGTTTTTCCAAATTTTCTTTAAAAACTACGTTTGAATATAGCTGCAATAGTACTCACCTGCCATCCCTGTGTTCTGGTCCGCGTTCCGTGTGCCGGAGTCCGGGTTGGGGGTTGAAAATCGAAATTTTTTGTTTCAAAAACTGGTTTTTTGACCAAAACCCAAAAATCTTGTTCGGCACCCACCTTGTTTTATTTCGTAGATCGCTAGCCCGCGCGGAGACCCGTCTCTGGACATATCGCACGCCCGGCTAGCTCAAATAAAACTTGTAATTTTTAACCGACTTCAAAAAAAGGAGGAGGTTCTCAATTCGGTTGTATGTTTTTTTTTTTTTTTTTTTTTTGTGTTTGTTACCTCATATCTCCGTCATTTATGAACCGATTTGAAAAAATCTTCTTTTATCTGAATGGATCTACTTCCCGATTGGTCCCATAGAAATTTCATCAAAATCGGTTCAGCAGTTTGGTTTTGAAATCAAAATAGCTGGAAAAAATGTCATCCAAGTAAAAGAAATTGCGAAATTGATACTTGACAAGGATTTGTGTGTGATACGATAACTAAAAAGGGTAAAATAAAAACTTTTTTGCAAAAAAAAACCGACTTCCAAAAAAAACACAGAAAAAGTGGAAAATAACTTTACTTTCGGAAGTCGGTGGCAAAAAAGTCAATAAAACAAACAATAGTCACCGACTTCCGAAAGTAAAGTTATTTTCCACTTTTTCTGTGTTTTTTTTGGAAGTCGGTTTTTTTTTGCAAAAAAGTTTTTTTATATATTCCTTAAAAAGAAACATAAAAATATTAAAAAAATATTAGCCCACCGGCAGCGGGAACAGGCTCCGAGCTACCGGCGGTCAGGGCTCTTGAGAGAGGAACCTCCTAACAATACGCGCCGTGTCCAGAAGTAATGCTTTCTGAATCAAGCCCTTGATCCAGCTGCCGAGCGAGAGCCTCCTTAGCTGTTGGTCGAGGCTTTTGGCTATTAAACCATTGGCCGACACGAATATCGGCACAATGACTACTGTACTCACGTCCCACATGTCGACAACTTCGCGAGCAAGATCTAGGTACTTGAATTGCTTATCTTTCTCTGCTTGCACGAGGTTCTCGTAATGCGGGACCGTTATATCAACAATCATTGCGCGACGCTCCAATCGATCTATCACCACAATGGCAGGCTTATTGGCAACAATAGTCCTGTCAGTGACGATAGGTCGATCCCAATACAACGTGATATTACCCACCCTCATCGAGAACTGGGTCGGGTGCATACCTATAGTATGGCACTTCTGATTCCACAAGGATATACTTCAAAGCAAGTTGTAGTGTAGTCCACTCCAGTAGCAATATGTATGTTGATATTGGTTTTTTTTCTTCATTTTTGTGTTGACTGTAATTATGTATTTGAATTGATTGAAGTTTGACTATAATTTAATTATTTCCTGATTTATAATTTCAAATGACCTCCAGCTTCCATCTCTACGCAAACGATTTGCAATTTTATCAACATTTCTTGCTGGCTGATTTGGAATCGGCTGTCTATGCCATGAATCGTGATCTGGAAAAGATCAATGAATGGGCTAAGTCTTACGGCTTACTGATCAACCCTTCCAAGTCCCAGGCTATGATCATAGGCAGCAGATACTATCGTACTGCACTTGACGTTTCATCACTGAAACTTTTGTCCCTTAGTGGCTCGACCATTCCCTATTCTGAAACCGCTAAGGACCTTGGTGTCTTAATTGACAGTAATTTGTCATGGCAGGCTCAAGTGAATGAGGTTAGTCGTAACGTGCATTTTTCTTTCAACTCGCTAAAATCCTTACAGAGCTTCTTACCCTTTAAGACCAAAATTTACCTAGCTCAAACTCTGATTCAGCCGATCATTGATTACGCTGATGCCTGCTATCTGGATGCCACTGAGGAGCTCTTAAATAAGCTTGAGCGCTTGCAAAACCTTTGCATTCGTTTCGTTTTTGGTCTGAGAAAATATGATCATGTCTCACACTTCCGCAAGGAACTCAAGTGGCTCCCAATTCGTCTTCGCAGGAACACTCGAATATTATGTCTCCTCTTCAACATCCTTTATAACCCTTCATATCCTTGCTACCTGCGGGTTCGTTTTTCATTTACCCGCCCTTCCGACGCTCTTTGTAGATCCCACCTTAGGTATCATCCCAATTTCCCATCCCATAAAACCGACTTCTATTCTTAGTCCTTCTCTGTTCATGCAGTACGTTTATGGAACTCACTTCTGCCTAATATTCGTGATGCCAAAACTATATCTGTGTTTAAAAAACTAGTCAAAGAACATTACCTCTCTTTTATACTTTGATTCTGTATTTATATTATAGGTATATTTATATATATATATATATATATACTAGCTGTCCCGGCGAACTTCGTACCGCCTAACAGTCAATGATGATGATCAGTTTTCGACCGGAGATGAAAAATGATTAAATTACTAAAATGGCTATTAAAAAATAAGGGTTGATCGTAGAAGGGTGAAAATTGAGAATTGTATGTATTTTTGTATGTTGTATCATAAAACAATATAAATTAAAAAATTTGTCTAAAAAATAAAAATTAAAATTTAGGGGTGGACTACCCCTAACATTTAGGGGGATGAAAAATAGATGTTGGCCGATTCTCATAGATACCTACCGGATAAGCACAAAAAATTTCATCAAAATCGGTCAAGCCGTTTCGGAGGAGTATGGCAACGAAAACTGTGACACGAGAATTTTATATATTAGATATATATAAAATAAATATATATTTATTTTATTATATAAGCATGTGTGTTTACTATCTGTTTAATTATGATTGTTTAAGTTATTAATTTTGTAGTTAATTTATTCTTCGTACACACTGTGTCTACGTTTCTTTTATATTTATCCTCTCGCAGGTCCGCTGGAAGAGATTTCTAACTGAAATAAGCGGTACCTTTGTGCTCTTTTGTCTTTATGTATTTTTCCTGTAATGTGTTTTGTGTGTATATAAATAAATAAATATAAACTATTTTGTACGCCGAATATGGCAAAACATGTTGAAACACCATTATGAAACTAAACACATGTTTATACAAATAAATTAATCTTTATCTTTATAGATGGTACATAAATATTACATTACATAATATAACAATAAGGATCAATATTCACCATTTCTGGTATACAAAACTTAAAATAACAATGAAATTATTGCACTAATAGGAACATAGTGAGGTGTTACAATAATTTTCTACTCTTCTAACTAAGGTATTCGTGGGTCGTGTAGGTTAGGTAGGTAGTAGTTAAGTAGGTAGGTACTAGATAGGTAGGTGGGTCGAGTATTAAAAAATACAAGGAGGTACTGCTAGGTAGGGAAAAGTGCATTGCAAGGCATGGGTAGGGTACAGCTAGTTGTTATATAAAACTAAGCTAACACATACAATAAGTACTTACCTATTTAAATACATAAATTATTATGTAGTGATGTTACACAAAAAAAAATGTTAAGTTGGTACAATAAAACCATTAGGTCCAGCTGAGAATACCTATAGGCTAAAACTTACTTATTGTGTAAAAAAAAAACATTATTATAGAGCCATCTTTTAAGTTGTTTTCTTTAATAATTTAATGTGATTCTCATATTTGTTTAGGTATTTAATTGTAGACTTTGATAAACATAAGTGCAGTTGTTTTCAAAAAGTGTGCTCCTGCATCTTGTGGTAGCAAGACGAGTGGGATCCCTAGAGATAAATCTTTTATTTTGTGAGGCTTTAGTATCTGATCTAGATGTTTTCTGACAAATATTTCCACTTCTAGTTTATACAGACTAATGAGAGTAAGTACCTAAACTTTTTTTTTAATAGAGGTCTGCATGATCAAACGGCCCAATTCCACAGATGGCTCTTATAATATTTTTTTTTGGGTTATTAAAACTCTTGCCGAACGAGGAGACCGTATATGCAGACTGCATCTGATGGATGATAGACCCAACGTAGACATGGCTCGCAGCCACAGCGCAATTTTTATGCTTGACAATTTCCTAAGTATAATACGAATACAAAGGGGTTTGGGTAATTTTGTATGGACCAGTGGCATGATTTTTTTTACAGCGGCCATTAATATCATTGTTGCTAACATGTAGAGACTTATATTATAATGATGACTTAAAAAAGAATTTTGCCAAAAATAATATCGGACCTGAAATATCTGATGTCGAAGTTGTACTTTTATGTAGGGAATAATACCATAACTTTCATTTTATTTATATAAATTCTACATATACATAGATTGTATTTATTTCCATGACTAGAATCAACCGGGACTAATGGCGTAACGTGCTTTCCGAAGCACGGAGGAAACTCGGTATGTTGTGATGGTCACCCATCCACAGACCGACCTACCCTCCGACCGACTTAACCTTGAAGATCAACCTGTGTGGCTGGATTATTTAGCCACGAGCTCCTCCTAACCACTAATTGCGAGTTATAGACAGAAAAAGCAGTGAACAAATGAATATTTTCAATAAATAGGCACAATTATAATAAATGATGACATGGCTCCGATGCATTTTGGAAATATTTGTTTATAGAAAAAAAAGTTTTATTTTGTTCTTTCTAATGGAATACTTTTCATCAGTGGCCGTAGACTTAAAAAAATCATGCCACTTTTACCCAAACCCCTTTATTTAAATTAGAGCAGATGCGATTAGTGTGTGCTTTCCAGTTACAGTGTCTGTCTAAGGTTATACCTAAGAACTTGGTGTCAAGGATTTCTGCAATTTTAATGTCGTTATAATGCAAGTCTAAAGGTATGATGGATGCGTTGTTATAGTTTGAAAATTGCAGAATTTTTGTTTTAGAAATATAAGCTATAAGGTTGCTGTCTTTGAGCCTTTTCATTATTGTATCTATGGTGTTTCTTAGCGAATGTTCGTACTTTATGTTTGGCTCGTTTGGTACGATAACAGATATATCGTCCGCTAATAGAATAGTTACATGATGTGTTGTCGCTTGAGAGACATCAGTTATAAGTAGGTACGGCCTGGGGTCATAAATGCATTAGCACGTCAACGATCATATTCGCCTGCACGTGGCCTGCACGGTACTACGCGTACACATAAGTGATTCCAACGCAAAAATTTACCCGTCATACAGTATAACTACGAGAAGGTAAATAATAGACAAAGATAACAATATAGTTTTATTTTCTGCATATCAGTTTTCGCACCAAGCCGATCCGAAACTAAAGCTAAAATTTAAACTCATTTTTAACAGTTCATGTAGTTAAAGTGCAGCAAGTTTATGACTTGGTCACGAGTGCCTGTCGGTTCGTATCGTCAATGCAGCTAAGCAGACGTCGACACATGGTGGCCACAATGTTTGCACATACATATATCTGTGCCACGTAAATTATCCCACAATTGAGTGCAATGGGATTTAAGCTGCTCAGGACATCTCTCATCTCGTGCTTCCTATCTTTGAACCATTAAACCCCATACATATCAGAGGATCAGGCTGGCCACGGAATAACTTTAATATCAGCATGCTGGCTAAACCACTCTTTTACAACACTGGGACGATGTACATATCCGACAGTTATCTTGAACAAAATTTAATTTAATCTAACTAATCGCAATAATAACACAAACGGTCGTAATAAAGTTCACCAACCAACAACGTCGTAAACTTTATTCAATCCAGCACAAAGTTCATTTTGTTTTATGTCCACCCTCATCTTTTTTCTTTTTTGTAAATAATAAGTCCAACTAATACTTAAAGAAACATCTCATCGGGTTTAACTTATGGGAGTGATTCAGAATTGATAATTATAACACTAAAAGTGTATTGTCACTGGGGTTCGAACGCTGGCTACACTATAACGTGCGAATCGTCTTAACTACAGCGTTAAGTGCTAAGCCAAATAGACACATATTTATTAGATTGAAATTAAATACCACTATCTTAATACGCCGGCGTCGTCGCGTAATGACAGCCTTGTCACTAAGGCAAATGAACATTATATCGCACTCCTTCTGACTAGATAATGATGAAAGAGTGCGATATACGAGATCGTGTATGTGTGCAAAATGTTTGCTATAGAAAAAGGCCGTAAGTGCGACTTGTTTTGAAGCGAAATATTTGTGAAACTGCTACTGGATTTATGGCCCATACTGTAAATATGAGAAATAAAGTAAATAAAGGAAAAAAGTAGTGGGTACGACATCCATTACTTAGATGATTAGTCACGAAAAAAATGGTCTTCTGTTGTATCAATGACATTTAAATTATTGTTATGTATATGTTAACGTTTTGCATAATAAATCCTTAAATCCTATCAAAAACATAAATGTATTTGAAACTGGCTTACACATCGGTGTACATTAATGGAACCTTTAAAAAAGGCTTTTATGGAAGAAGTTGTGATATTCACCGGCAGATGGCTCTCAAACAACTAATAATAGTGAGTAAGTATGTAGATAGATAACGTAGAAATTATTATGATAAAGGTATGAATTAAAATGGTCGAACGAATGAATAAATATGTATGATGTAAAAAAAAATGGTATGCTTTTTCAGGGATCAGTATATGTATTTATAATCTTGTACACATAGGTACAGAATACATAACTTGGTGTTTATAATGCAGTAGCAAAACTTAATCAATAAATTAATTTATATCATAACATTGGGAAACCCTTATTGCGGGTAAAAAAGATTTTAACTTAAAACTCAAAAATAGTTTTAGTTTTTTTAACACAGTTGCTAAAGAGGAGAGTGATTTAGACCAACAGTTTAGCGACATCATAGATAGTATAAAAAAGGCAATGAAGGCTGCTAAGCAAACCAAAAGTAGAACTAAAAAATTATCACTTGACACTTTGCAACTAGATCAGAGACTAACTTTGGGTACACAAAAAAGAGATTTAAACTAAATATTAAAGGATAAGGAAGTAAAACGTAGCATAAGAAAAGACGTTAGAAATTATAACAACATAATAATACAAAATGCATTAGAAAAGAACCGATCCCTTAAAATAGCCCCACATTAAAAATCTGTTCAATGATATTCTTCGTTCGGGTGTTTTTCCCACAAACAAGTGCCATTCAAATAGTATATCAATGCTGTATAAGAAGGGAGACAAGTCGGACGTAAATAATTATAGACCCGTCAGTCTGATCTCCCATATTTATAAAACCATTATAAAAGTGATAGAAAATCGCATCACTGGAGATCTAGATGAACAACGACCTCCTGAACAAGCAGGCTTCCGTCCCGGACTTTCTGCCACCGACCACTTGCATACCATCAATCAGATAATAGAAAAATCGCTAGAATATAAAACATACAATAAATACTTTACCTTGCATTTGTGGACTACTCGAAAGCATTCGATAGTATAACGCATTCTGCCATCTTCAACGCTCTTAGTAAACAAAATGTAGAATCTACCTATGTATATACGTCTTTTAAAATTAGAACGGATAGGTCCAAAATTCAGAATTCTAAAGGGAGTCAAACACGGCGACCCGCTATCTCCAAAGCTATTTACCAGTACCCTGGAAGAAGTGTTTATAACGTTAGCGACCGCCTGGGATAAGAGAGGTATCTGTCTCGGTGAAGCGAGGTTGACAAATCTACGCTTCGCCGATGACATTGTACTCTTTTCTTCCTCAGCTGCGGAACTGGAAAAAGTGCTTCAAGAACTCAGCAAAGCAAGCCTTGAGGTTGGACTGAAGATGAACATGAGAAAGACTAAGCTCATGACTAACAGCTCACCTATCAAAGTGCAATTATTAAACGAGGAGAAAATACACTATGTGCAAGAATAAATCTACTGGTCCTTACAAGAGCTATTCAAGGGCGATTTACCCATACTCTGAAAACGTAAGCTAATGGATATTCTCCCCATCCTGGCATAAGGTGCACAGATTTGGTCTTTGACCAACATCCAGAAGTCCAAACTCAAGGTTTGCCAACGAGCGATGGAGCATGCTGCGCTCCATCTGAATGTAAAAATAACTGACCGTATGAGAAACTCCACATGCGCTCCAGAACGCAAATATTCGACGTAGCTTATAAAGCTGCAAGACCAAAGTGGGACTGGGCAGGCCATGTCTGCCGGCACAGCTGTAGGCCCGAATATCGCAAGACTGGAGCCCGTACACAGCTAGACGGTGTCGCGGCAGACCGAGGAGAAGATGGCGGGGCCTTGGATGGCTTCCTTGCTAATTGGCGAGAAGAAGCACAACATCGTGTGAAGTGGAAGGAATGGGGGAGGCCCAGGACAATACGGGCTAAATAAAAAAAAAATCATAACAAAGATAACTTGTTGAAGACCAACATTTTAATTCCTTCCTTTTTTTAAACCGTTCCATTTTGGCGGCAATTGTCAAAATCAACCTTTTAGTTTTATTCGAAACTCTATAATCAAATCCAAGGAGTCTAAGTAAACTCCTTGGTCAAATCAAATTCTATAAAATAAAAATAAAAAAATCACAATAATTCTTAATAATATTTGGAAATCATGACAATTAGATCTGATATAGTATAGGTGAAAACTAGCCAAATCAGGTTTTGACCTTCAGTTTATCCTACGTTATTAGCTTTGTGTACCTAAATAATTCGACTGATCAAAACGAAGTTATATTTTTCAATAGAAATTGTGTTTTAAATTTATTTTTAGAAATTGCATAAATTTCATGATTATATCTACGGAACTTGGCACCTATTATTGGCACTTATTAGATTTTAATTCTTTTGTCGGTGAACTTGGCTCAAATTTTCACATAATAATATTTATGTTTTTGATGGGATATAATGATCCGTAAAAATATATTTTTTCCTGCATTTACGCTGCATAGTTTTATTTTGTGCTATTTCAAAATTTTCTTGGATGTTAGTTATATTATTTGAATGTTATGTGGTTATATTTACTAGAGCGCATTGTCCATTCACTATCTGCAAATTATGATAGTTGGCCGTCACGGGATGCCTGGCAGTTGTCAAACATCTAAGCATGTTAATAGTAGAATTCATAATTATTATTAAAAACCTATAGTGAATATTACGGAGTAAAATAAAGAAAAAATTGAGTTTCGTTAATAAAATTCATTCATTCATCAACCATAATTTGGTTGATGAATGAATGAATTACAATAATATTAACAGAATATATTCACAATTAATACAATAGAAAATAATTATGTTAGTATCTAAGTATTTTTAATATTATATAGAATAGAGACCACATTTTCGTTATCAGCGACCCCGAAAACCATTTTTCGTGGTTTACGATGTGTGAAACGTGTCGGCTTTACTGCCAAGGCGCGCCAACAGATGATTTATGTCAAAATATCTACAGTCTACACATTGTGTTTTGTCTATGTAATTTGGTAATTCCAAAGTAATTAAGTAATTTCAAAGTATTAATAAATAGATTTAACATGAAAAAGTCGCTTGTGTTTTATGATTCTGTTCTCATGAATTCTTTCTACCTCGTAAAATATTCCAATAATATTCTGAAACACTTGTCCCGTGGGATACAACAAGTCAAGCAAATTGTTTATCTTTTTAGTGATTCGCGTCGAGCGGCGCGTCGAGCTGCGCGTTGCGCGGCGCGTCGAGCTGCACCTGCGGAGTTGCCCGCCGCACACATAAAAAAAATTGGCGACCAGTTTGAAAAATTTAAATCTTTTTTCTTACGTTAGACTATATTATAATTTCTTCTCCTTTTTAGGTTCTTTACTTAAAAATATAGAATAAAGAATAAAAATTAATAATAGAATACAAAACAATAAATTAAATTGTTTTTCCATTTACAAAGAAATTCAATCCAAGCTTACGCTCAATCAGAAATCTGACTTGACTCTGTCAATTTTAACGGATTTAAAAAATGTTTTCGAGGAAAGTTGGGATTAAAAAAAATGTCAAGTGATTATAAGAAGTTTTACGAGCAAGAATAAAATTGTAACTTACGAAGAAGGATATTTCACTGCTGCATCCAAATACTATGTCGTGGGCCGTGGCCACGTTGTAGGGGTAGTACCACGGTAAAGAGAAATGGGTAATATCCTCCTGGTGGTACGAGGACTAAAACGCGGTATTTATAAAAGTGGACTGTATTATAATAATTATGGCTTATAAGGAAAATAAAACGGTTTAATAATATGATGTGGCGAGAAAGAAACAGATAAATGAATCGCTCAGTGGCGCGGACGATGACAGCCCTGATCCAAACCGCCTTCTTTCCGCCCTCGCCGTCGAGGTCCGTCGCGACGTCCCGGTAATTGCTCTCGCCGACCCTTGCTCGAGCCAGCCCGCGATGCTGTGCCAGTAGTTTTAAACCAGCCCCTAAATAATACCACTCAGATCCAGCCTGTCCCCTTGCTGCCCTCCCCCAGCGACGCCCTAAGCCGAGGTCCGAGCCCCACAGGGGGTGTCCTTAGCGTGTAGTCGCTTAGTTTGTAAGTTTTTTGCCCTGGCTGCAGGCCTTAAATTCAAGGCATCCACAGGATAGTCCGGTTGAGCAGACGACAACCTCCTAGGTTGAACTGCGAGATGCCATTCAAAAAAAAAAAAAAAAGGTGGACGATGACGCACTGCCGCGGACGGGCCGGCCGATGGCGGATGCGCGCTCGCACCTCGAGTGCCCCGCCCCGCGGTCTCAGCTCCCCCGCCCGCGATCGCCCGGCGCGTCGTGATATTCTCGTCACACGGCATGGATAATTTTGCTGACCGACCCGGCTGTGGTCGCCCAACTGTTCAGACTGCTGCTCAGAAGCGCTATATCAGATTGCTAGCAGCCCGGGACCCAACAATCAACGCCACTACAATAAAAGCAGAAGTGCAGGCCGCCGCTGGACTTGAAGTAAGCACTCGGACCGTTCGGAATTGGTTGCACCAGGTTGGACTACGAGCATGGAGGTCTTGGCGAGCACCCCTGAATTGACTCAAAGTGAGCGACGGAGATTGCAGTGGGCTAGGCTCCGGCAAAATGAAGAAGATGAGGAGGAAAACATTTGACAAAACTTCTCTGTCCGTATGTGTTCGAGCCAGGGGAGGAGTTATATTGTATTAAATAGAAACCTTCTATTAATACGTTGTTGTATACCTACGTTTGGTTGAACAATCTTTTTCTGTCCATCGTTACAATTACATTAGGATTAAACTATTCAAATCTCTTAATTGTTCAGAAACTATGGCTACAACATTACCTGTATGAATTGTAATAATAAAATCTATACAAATGCCGAGCCAAATGTTTCAAGTTCGTTTCGCTCGCTCTTCCGTTCTGCAGTCCAATACACTTATTTATTCTGTAACTTTTATGTATAAGTCAACAAAGTAACATATTCTACCATGCGAGTCAGGGTGCAAAAAAATTTGAGTTTCGTCTCTTAAAGTAGTCATGGTTCTGTTACTTATTGCCAAAGTCGACAACATCTTTTGATTTTCAATAACGCCTATACATATAAATAAAGTCTTACAAATCAGAGTAGAGCTGCTAAAATTTGCGAGCTCGCTGCGCCCGCTCCTGAATTCGAAAGTCTGTTGATTATTCTGAAAATCTAATATATACGAGGCGGGTGAAAAAAAACCGAGCTCACTGCATTGGCTTTTGAAAATTATTATTAGTTTCTTCTCGTAAAATTCATCATACCACTCCACGAAGATTTTTCCCTTTTTTGTTGCGACTTCACTCTGCTGATTTTAAGCCGTGACCACAACCTATTTTGAGAGCTGTATCCGCGCCTGTTCAGCACAGTAAAAATCTGCTGATATTGCTTGACCAGACCTGAGAAAGCTATAGTGAATAACACAATGAAGAGACCACCAAACAGTCACCATTACCTTTTTATTGGTAAGCTTTGTCTAGCGCTTTCACTTTCCCACTCTCGGAATAGTCCTAAAACATTCCTGCACTAACAGATCCTGGTAATCCCCCGGGGTCAACCATTGCATTTTTCGCTTAAGGTTATCGTTAAGAAGTCGATCCAATATTCCTTTATTTCTGAACCGATTGAACAAGGCAGCGCATGTTTCAACACGGGTTTTTCTTTCGGGTTCCCTCACAGATATAATAAATACAGGAGATATGGCAAGGAGGCGTGGCGCTTGCGAACGCATCTACCCGCAAAGAGGCTTGTTGCCAGTTTCGGCCATTAGTCGAATGTCAACTTGCGACGTCTTCACTGCTTGTGATTTTTTACAAAATGCCGCGTTGTACAGTGGTTGTTTGCAAAAATAACACCTCTATTGTGAATTATATGAAAGATGGCATCTCATTTCACACGTAAGTACTAAAATATGATTGTTTTTCTTATTAAATTCATCAAAACATTACTTCGTGATACTAGAAACACGATAAAGTACCAAAAGCAATTATTTTCATTAGGAACAACAACCATTGTTTGCTTGATACTCTCACTCACACGATAGTTTCGTGAAGCGGGTGTGTTTTAGGTATATAATTAGAGAGGTGATGTCACTTTTGTGGTTGTCGATATTTTATACGATCCCTTAGTACGAATGATTACACAAGGGTTAAAAATTAGACTATTTTTGTTACATGGAACTTTATAGCTGTTGTTTACTAATGTGAGGTACTTAATGATAAAAATTATATAATTAATTACTGAAAAATACAATTAATTACTATTTCTTGATTACTCGACTTATCTTTTATTGAATCAAGTATGGGTTTTTAATTTATTGCGGTACTCTTACACATGTATCATTGAAATCATCATCACAATTCACACCTTGGTTTTAAATTAGCTACATTTTAGCTATCCGAAGTATCCAAAAATAAAAGAAAAGTGGATAAATGCGACAGGAAAAGGTCCAAACTGGTTTCCCACAAAAATAACACGATATGTTCGTCTCACTTTGAGCCTAAGTGCTTTCAACCATTGAAGAAAGACTACATACCAACACCTCGAATTCAGGTGCAAAAATAGTACTGTATTTTTATATATAAAAAGGGCAGATTAAAGATAACTGAATTTCATCGATACTATTTTTTCTACGATTACCTCTTCACATCACTAGTTGCGATGTGTGTTTATTCTGAGTCCGTAGCTACAGGTAGAAGCCCCGCCCCATGTATGCCTGTGTTCTATTAGTGATTATTAATTATTATTTTATTAGGGGTTCCCTACTTGAAATCGAATGACGCGAGATCGAATAACACTTGCTCGAAAAAGTTTACTCGATAGTACTTGAAATCGATGAATTATAATCGACTGTTCATTCCCTCGATGCATCAAAATCTTGAATAACTATAAGCTCGAGTCATCGGCAGCGCGAAGGCTCATTATTCGATGTATCAAAATCTCGAAACATCATTTCTCGACCGACCATCTAATTGATTTACAGAAAAGTTATAAGGATTTTTATTTGGGTGCCTACATTATAATGAAACCATACATGCGCAGAAATATAAATCAACTATATTCATGAAAAATAATGATAGTAACAAAAGAACATTACAAATACTTAGTGGACCTTCTCGCTGCTAAGCATAGCGTGAAAGATTTCAGTGGTTTTTGGAAAAAACACCAATCGTCTGGGGTCTCGGCCGGGTCTTCCTGTGAGTGTTGACGGTTCGAATGATTTAAAAAGCATTGCTGATAAATTTAAAAATAACTTTACTGTGAGGTCACCTTTAGGACCATTATCGTCGTCTCAAAGTGAGGGTGGGATGAGTGGGGAATATGTTGATACCAAGATTACGGCCAGGAATGTATCAAGGGCGGTGAAATCTATTTCAAAAGGCAAATCGCCTGGCCATGATGGATTAAGTGTGGAACATGTGCAGCACGCTGGGCCTCATATGTATGTGCAATGCTGGCCATGTTGTACAACTTCTGCATATCACATTCATACCTACCTAACGACATGATGAAGACTATTGTAGTACCGGTAGTAAAAAACAAGGCGGGAGATTTGTCAGACATAACTAACTACAGACCTATTTCCTTGGCAACAATAGGTGCGAAAGTATTTGACAGCTTTCTGAATACACAATTAAACAAATACTTAAAATTACATGATAATCAGTTCGGTTTTCGATCGGGACTGTCCACAGAAACTGCGATATTGTGTCTGAAGAGTGCTTTCAAATATTACACTGAGAGAAATACATCTGTGTACACCTGCTTCCTCGACCTTTTCAAGGCCTTCGGTCTATTATGATATCCTGTGGGATAAAATGAAAGCAGCCCATACATATACCGAACGAACTTATCACCATCTTTAAGTACTGGTACGGAAACCAGGTAAACCATGTCAAGTGGGCAGGCACATTGTCGGACCCGTATAGGTTGGAATGTGGGGTGAGGCAGGGGGGTTGAGCTCACCTTCCGTTTTTAAGTTGTACATTAATGGGCTGCTCGAGGCGCTCAGCGAGCAGCATATTGGTTGTTACATAGATGGCGTGTGTTTCAATAACATCAGCTACGCGGACGATATGGTGCTGCTGAGTGCCTCGTTCGCGGACTCAGAAAACAGATGAGTATCTGTGAGAGTTATGCAACTGAACACAGACTATTGTATAATGCAAAAAAGAGCCAGTGTATGGTCTTTCAGGGCGGGCAGAGAAAGAATATTGAAATGCCAGCCATAAAGCTGAATGGTTAAGTACTTAGGCCACTTACTTACTCCCGACTTGAAAGGCGATGCAGAAATTGAACGGGAGCGAAGGGCGCTGTTGGTCAGAGCGAATATGGTCATCCGTAGGTTCGCACGATGCTCAGCAGAAGTTAAAATTACTCTCTTTCGAGCCTACTGCACTACATTATAAACCTGCAGCCTATGGACTAACTACACGCAAAGGTTGTACAGCGCCCTTCTAGTCCAGTTCAACAATTCGTTCAGGATGTTGTTGGGTCTCCCCCGTTACTGCAGCGCTTCGACAATGTTTGCGGAGGCGCACGTAGATTGTTTTTATGCAACAATGCGCAAGAGAGGCACCTCGCTGGTTCGGCGAGTGCGGGGGAGCTCCAACAGCATGTTGGCCGCGCTCGCGGAAAGGTTCGATCGCGCCTATATTAATCACTGCTGTAGGCTACACATTGAACGCAAGTAATGTGGAAACTTTGCAGGTCAAGTCTTGAAGTACCTATGTATTTGTTGTTTTATTTGAATTATTTATTGTTTGAGTATAATTTCTATATATCTAAGTATTTAATTCTATATTTGATTATGTAATGTGACTGTGTGTGTATAATTAGTTAATTTAATGAGTCTGTGAAACTTGAAATAAAATTATTATTTATTTAGTAATTTTACCAAATAGGTAAGAAGTAAAGTTATTTAAGTACGAAGTATGGAAAAAATGTCATGAAATTAAAAAAAAAATATTTATGTATGATTTGCAATACCTCTCAAAAACTCAAGTAAACCCATTTTCTCTTTACTTTCACATAACCTCATAATAGAGGCATTGCGTTGTCTTATTTTCTTTTTACGTGGTGTCTTGTCTACTGCAGCATTGGCTTTTTCTATTACGTGTTTAGTGTTTACTTGTTCTTCATTAAGTTTTGTAATCGTTTCATATAATCCAAGCTTTTTATTGTCTAACAACGTATTCCAACGACGATGCCATGCCTCAACGTTATTTTGGGTTCTTGGAAATTTCCTATCATTATGAGTTGAATTGACCACAGTGCAGGTGGGAAAAGAGGCTGTTGTGTTCTTGAAATTGTAACTGTGGTTGAGTTTGTCTGTGAGCAATGAGAGCTTAGTGTGCCGTAAATAGAATATATCTCAAACCAAGTCATAATAATTTCTGCTTCCTGCGGTACACTTCTTCTTTGAGAATTTAATACGCTTCTGGAATTTCTTCTGGAGTCAAGAACGCCAAGGCAAGAAGATGGCGTAATTTTAGCGCAAATTCACTGTCTTCGCCATATCTAGAAGAGAGACCGCTTTCTTGAACTTTTCTCCACACAGACTGACCAAAGTGAAAAAAAAACAACCCTTGCTAATTGCGTTCGGAAATTCAATTTTGATGGCGTTCAACCTTTTCAAAGTCAGATATGATCGTGTTGAGGCTCCAAAACTATATTGCATTCGGCGGCGTAGTCTCGGAGCTGAAGAAATAGATAAATGTAGCATTCTTCAGTTTTCCTAGTCAAAAACGCATAAACCAGGGGTACGATTCTTTGACAATCAACCTCACCGACAATGCCATGGATAGAATACAACTGTTTAAATAATTGTGGGCAACTCTGAAAAGTTCCGTCCATTAACCATACTTCAGATATTTGCATAATTTCTAAATTTCTTTTAGTTGTGAACAGAAGTACCTATACGTTCCTCGCCAAACTTGTAATCTCTCGCAAAAAATATTTCTCCGTCTACCTTGTGCAATTCTTCTGGTATTTCAATGTCTTCTAATTTTCTAGGTTCTACTGGCTTTCCTTTCTTCTTGGTGCGCCTTATAATTTGTCGTCAGGCGTTTTTATTCGGGATTGAGCAAGCGCTTGTGCTCGCCACATTAGCTAAATTTTTGTTAATAATTATCTGCGCTGGACACGACGTAAAATTGATTTTTTTATTGAACTATTGTTTTTATATCCGGATCAGGCGCATGGCCATGAGTACTCATTTCTTTTATCAAGTTTTTGGACACCGTTTCCTTCTGGTGATTCACTAATGGTCGTACTATTGCACTGCTTTTGTTTTTTATGCACACAGTACCAATAATATTTTTCACCGATTGTTTTATTGATCGCCATCACGTAACCATTAAGGATCAAAATGTCTTTGCCTTTTTGCGATTTTAAAGCTTGAAAAAGTTTAAAGCTTTTTTATGACAATAGTCAATAAACAATACTGATAACAAACACAAACTACCACATACTGTCAATAAATTACCTACGTTAAACAATCTAACTGTTTTGTACTAAGTACCTTCGTACATATTTTTATTTAGCCAGAAAAAAAGAGGGTAGTTTTAACCACAATGTCAACATTAGATACACGTAGTATTTGTACCGAGAAGGGAACACCCAAAAACTCCGAAATATTTTATTCAGAATTTCGCTATACCGATTATCATAAGTCCGAATTTCATATACTTATCCGAAGAAATGTGTTTATTTTTTATGGTATTGATTGAAATTTTTCATTTGTTTTTACCTACATGTTGAGAACTGCGCGGCAGGGCGGTTATTAAGGCGGCAATTTTTTCATTATTTTTGCGATAGGACGCACCGTTTTCGAGATAATATAAGCAAATTTAGAAGAAAAAAAGAAACATTCTATAAATCGATTAGATGGTCGGTCGAGAAATGATGTTTCAAGATAATGAGCCTTCGCGCTGCCGATGATTCGAGCTTATAGTTATTCGAGATTTTGATGCATCGAGGGAATGAACAGTCGAGCTTTAATAATTAATCGATTTCATGTACTATCGAGTAAACGTTTTCGAGCAAATGTTATTCGATCTCGCGTCATTCGATTTCAAGTAGAGAACCCCCAAATTGGGTTCCCTACTTGAAATCGAACTTCTACCCTACTCGCAAGTTTCAACACGCGTTTCTTTCTGCAGATCAGTCAAATCATGAGGCGCCCATTTTTCATATTTTCTTATCTTATTGATTTGATGCAAATAAGTCAATATTGTAGGTAAGATAACGTTGGACCATGCTGTTAATTCCTACATAGTTTGATTCTGATCGGCTTCCACCATCTCCTTTAATTCAGCGTTATTCACCTGTGCGGTCTTCCACGTGGTTCGTTCTTCAAGTCGAAGTTTCTATTACGAAAGCGTTTAAACCAAAAACGCACGGTGCGTTCATTAGCAGTGTCCTCTCCAAACGCAGCATTGATATTGCAAGCCGTTTCTGCCGCGTTAGTTCCGCATCGGAACTCGTATTCAAAATTTACTCCGATTTTCGATGCACCTGTCCATCTTTTCCGTCTAAACTAAATAAATAAAACCATAGAAAATCGAATATTGCACATTTTATTCAAGAAAAATCTCATAGGTATTAAGCAAAAAAAGTTTCACTCGAATATCTCACACCATGAAGGTTTAATGTCAATTCAAAGTATCTAAATAAATAAATAAAAATAAAATAAAAACGGTTATTTCAATTACAATAGGCATTTAGATACATGTAATTGGAGATCACCTTTTAAGCAAGGAATTGCTTGTATTAGGAGATTCCGCACTTACACTTGTCATTTTTATGCAATTGAAATGTAGACAATGTAAACAAAAAAAATAAAATAAAAAAATAAAAGTAGGTAAAAAATAAAAGGGTAGCTTAAAAATTATACAAACAATTCTGAAACTTAATGAGCGTTATGTAGAAAAAGGCCAGATCGCGCGTGTACGTGTGGTATGTGTATCATGAGTGGGTGTGTGAGTGAGTGTGGGTGTATGTGTGAAAGTGAGGTTGTGTGGTGTGTGAGATAATAAGCAATGCTTAGTTCGCTATTTCCCAAATTGTATCCTGTCTGTTTAATTGTCACGCTATCATGCTTAGCCGAAGCGTATGTACAAAATGGACGTTTTCGTTTGTCGGTTAGCCCTGCGACAATGTCTTGGGATCGGAAGAGTCTGTACAAGTCTTCATTCACTAGCCTTAGGCACAACAACCCAAAGGTAACAATTTGGTTATTGAAAAGTAGAGATAATAAACTCAACATCGTCGTAAGTTTTAGTTTTAAGCCAATCGGTTACAGCTTCTTTACAGTCCCGGAGCTTCATGGAACATATCCTTAATTCTTTATTCAGCAAGTTGTATATTATGTAAGATGCTCGCCTCGGGTATTGCCTTTTAGCGAAAACAGATCTAACCTTGACCGTTGGAGCGACTAATTAGTAGCTCCTTCTACTTTTTGGCTTAGAGGGGTCATAAGGGAGGGATGTGTGTTTTTTAGTATGAGTTGGAGCAAATAAAGCTTTCTTACAGACAAAAGGTCAGATAATAGGTAGAGGCTGTGGGTGGGGTACCTATAGGGTTTAAAGAACATGACCTTAAGTAAGGTTCTCTGAGCTCTCTCAAGTTCCAAAAATTTTAGTTTTGTAGTCCCTCCCCAGCAAGACAGACAGTACACGAGGATAGATTGAGCCAGTGAAATGTATACCTGCTTTAGAAGTTGCTTTGAAGCCGCATGTCGCAGTGTTTTAAATGTCCAAATCAGTTTCCTAACTCTTTTCATAATCAGTTCGGTGTGCATGTGCCAGGACAGGCGCTGGTCAATCATAACACCTAGATATTTGGTATGCTGTAACCTGTCAATTTTTAAGCAAGAGCAGCCGGGGGTTGTGGGGTTGGGACAGTTATGAATTTTTATTTGAAGATCTTGAGCCGGTTGCGAGTTATTATACTTAGTAAAGCAGATGTAGTTGGATTTGGAGGCATTTAGTGTGAGGAGACTATGGTTTAGCCAGGCTGCTATCTTTGCAAGGCCACGCTCGGCCAACCTACTAACATCATCCCAATTCTTTGCAGTGAAGACAATGGCAGTATCGTCGGCGTATGAGAAAATGAGCCCGCCATCAATTTTCATGTTGCAGAGACTGTTAATGTAGATGAGGAATAAGGTCGGCCCAAGAACACTGCCCTGGGGGACTCCGAAATTGATGGTTGACTCGGAACTGGTAAAATTGGCTGGCTATCTATTACCATAAAACGGCAATTTCATATTTTATCCCCTAGTAAGTATCTAAAAATAATGTAGGTAGTTTCCTTTTTTTTTGTTCAAAATGGCTCTCGCTCGCTCCATTGAAAAGTAAGCATAAGTTGCGGCTTCTGCGAGTTTTTACACCCCATACTTTTGAATAAATTGCTACCCATGTAAAGCGGGGTACTAAGAAGTTTTAACTTATAACACAATATTAACTGTCCCAAATGTAAGTACATTTGTCACACTGTCGTTGTCGTATGTCTATCTTTATTAAGCATTACGAAAACGAACGAGATAGCCATACGACTTTCCGAAATCGAATCGAAGTGATGTGAATATGGGGGCAGTTTGTAAAGTTCCTTGACCCAGACCTTCCCGTCGAAACAAAAAATAAAAACGGGTACTGTCAAAAATCAACAAGGCGCCATTTTTTTTTTTAATTTTGCAACTACTCAGTGAATAAAAAAGTACTCTGTGCAACATATCCGAGATACTCGTAATCCAGATCATCAGCTACTTTTGCTTTAAAATTATTGAATTATTGAGAACACAGGAGTCTGTCTTTAATTTTATAATTTTGTTAGAAAAACAAATCGGTGAAGTGTTTTGGCTCCGACATGGCTTCAAGTAACAAGTCGACAGAAACGCAATTATTAGCTCTTTATAGATTAGAATTCTATAAAAACAAAAAGAACTGGAAGTTGTACAGGGATGTGAGGAAGGAACCTCCGCCGTCACCAAAAATCATTGAGTAAGTTTTATTTGGTCTCGTACCAGTTCATTCATCCTCATTTAGATAAAAAAGTGAAAGGCAACAACATGCTAGAATGGATGCATAAAAACATGTAGCTATTGTATAACATGTAAGGATCTCAATTCAATTACTTTCTTCAGGCTGTATAATGGCTGTAATTAATAATAATAAAATAAATAACGTTTTTACCGGGCCCTACATGGGCCCGATGTAGACTTTTTAGCGTCCGTATCCTGGCTGCGTTTCGGTGACCTCTTCGGGGAAACCGAAGGTTTTGTCTATGCAATAATGGACGAAGTTATGATGACGAATAGCAGGAAGGATGGCACGGTTGACATATGTTGGGCATGCCACCGTCCGGGAGAATCGATCCGACACATTATTTCTGGGTGTTCTCGTCTGGCTAACGGAGAGTACTTGCACAGACACAACCGCGTTGCTAGGATTATCCACCAGCAACTTGCTTTGAAGTACAACCTTGTGGAATCAGAAGTGCCATACTATAAGTATGCGCCCAACCCAGTTCTCGATGATGGTAATATCACGTTGTATTGGGATCAACCTATCGTCACTGACAGGACTATTGCTACTAATAAGCCTGACGTTGTGGTGATAGATCGATTGGAGCGTCGCGCAATGATCGTTGATATAACGGTCCCACATGACGAGAACCTCGTGAAAGCAGAGAAAGATAAGCAATTCAAGTATCTAGATCTTGCTCGCGAGGTTGTCGCCATTTGGGACGTGAATACAGCAGTCATTGTACCGATAGTCGTATCAGCCAATGGTTTAATAGCCAAGAGCCTCGACCAACATCTGAAGAGGCTCTCGCTTCTCTCAAGAGCCCTGACCACCGGTAGCTCGGACCCTGTTCCCGGTGCTGGTGGGCTACTATTTTATATATTTTTAAATGTTTTTTTTATACTGATTTTGTATAGGGATATTTAAAAATGAAAAAATAAGTTAGAAAAATAAATGAAGTAAAATAAATAAATCGACTACTGTTTTCCATTTTTTCATCCAATTCACTATGTGTATGATTTCATTATTTACTAAACTACACATTAAGCAAAAATTAAAAAGAAGGTCACTATTACTGTGTTAATTAAAAATTGCTAACAAGCACGTCTGTATGCTGCAAGCAGTTACGATGCTCTCAGCTAAGAAGAATTTGCATTATTTAACTTGACTTGTATGAGATGTTGGGCCTTTTCCATTATATATTTTCTCACTGCTACTGTAGTTATCAGTACTACATTTATGAACAAATTCCAAAATAAGTCATTTCCAATGTTTGCGCCCTGGATGAACCATGCCTGACACAACTACCTTATTGGCTTACCAGCAGCATACATTTGTTGCCAAGAAGTAGATCAAAAAAATGTAGGCTAGGGAAAAAAAATTGATGGACTTGCCATTTCCTATCTGACTATCACTGAAAAGAAATTTCAAAACAAACTCAGGAGTCAAGAAAGTTGGGACATGAGAAATGTAGCAGCATATGTTCATAGACAGCTGTGACAACTATGGTTCCTTAACCCCTATTAAAATATAGGGAAATTATTTCCCACCTGACAATGATCTACATTTTGGTATTTTATAATTAATCGATAATCAATACTTGAAATTCAAAAAAACATATATACTATGTTTTTTAATATTTAATTTTACATACATTACTCCTAAATGTAAGCTAAATCCATTAACATCTTTGATAAGTCTTACACAGTGCTGCATTTGTTTAAGGGTTAATGCCCTGTTCACATTATTCCAGTACAAGTACATCCAGTGCTGGATATAATGTTGAAATGTTGAACATTTTTGTTTTTTGTGTGATCTAGCACTGGTGTGCTGCAGTAGTGATGCGACTCGAGTCCACTTTTACTCGAGTGACATTGGAAATAATTGTATTCAAGTGAAAAAGTGAACTCAAGTCACTTGCTCATTACTCGCCTAGACAAACAAGTTTGTACCTTAAAATGATTATTTTTAGTAACTTTAATTGTTTAAAGGTTTTATTATATCGCTGATAATAATGCTTGGCTCAATGCTGGTCCTGCTCCACAAGGACAGGGGCGCATAAATTGATAGCATTAAATAGTATTGTTGGGGCTGCTGAAGGATGTTCAACTGTCTTTGCATTGTATAAATTCAATCTTTTTAGTATTATATAGCCGCATAGCCTATATTGTGTGAGTACTATGTACTAGAAAGCTATCAGTCACAGGAAACCTACTTTTTTTTTTTCTCGACTCTAATGTGCCCTGGCGGTTGAGAGTATGTCATGTTCACTCAAATGTCTCGCTGATGGTGGCGTGTGTGTCGGGTCATTTAGTTCCCTTCAAAATGGTTGAGTTGAATGATGGCTGATCCATGCGTTATGTTCGTGAACGGGCGCTGTCAGTTGTGACCGGTCATCTCTTAGTTGCCACGGTTTATTTGAACTAATTATTTTGTTTTTTTAATTGCCTTTTTTTGTACTGTGGACACTTTTAACGTGCACGTCTTGCTACATCGTTCTCATATAATGTACCATCTCTACAAGAATGATGTATCCAAGATTTTTTGTAAAAACATTATGATTTAAAAGAGTGTTCATGGAGTTTCTTGCCCATTCTTCTCCATAGAGATCTACGCTTTGGAATGGGCAACTACAGTACTTTTACAGTTATTATGTCTTGTGACTGGGACTGTAGCTTCATTTTTTATTGCTGTCTTTGTTTCGACAGTTCAAAAGTGCCTGCAATTGGCCTACTTGAAAAAAAAAATGTTATAAAAGTAAGATGAAAAGCTTTATTATTACATGATGAAATTAATACTTTTGTGTGATTGTAACCTTTTTTCAGTTGGATATAATTAAAAAGAACAGGTGAAGCAACCTTTTAATTTTTTTAATGTACCTATGTTAAATACATATGTGCATTCTTCAATTAAGCAGTAAACTTGTGATTTATTCAGTAAGTTTGCAGTTTTATTGTGGTTGCCATAACTTGCTTAAAACATGGCAAATTCGAGAACCACTCGAGTGAAATTGTAAAATGGCTCGAATGAATCGAGTGGCATTCACTCGAGTCGCATCATTATGCTGCAGCACTAGCGTACGCGCCGCACTATGGCGATAGGCGAGCGAGGGGCGGCGAGTGGAAGTGCGCGGCGGCGCGGCGCGGTGGGCGGGCAGCGCGCGACACTCCGCAATTTTACGGCCAACACGCACGCACGTTACACAAAATCTCTGTAGTTACTTTAAAGTTATTCAATTTAAGAAGTTATTAAACGTAGTTTGTTTTGTAAAATTCCAGTAAACTAAACAAGACTTACAATATTAGCAAGGACTCCGCCGAGCTGCTATATGATGCGGATGTGCTCTCCCCACACAACACTGCCTTCCTGGATGAGGAGCCTGGTTGGTTTTCTGTTATTTTTAGTTTTATAATTATGCAGATAGTATAGACTTGTTACGCATACTATCATTATCTTTACGTATCTTAATGGATTTGGATTGGATGTAATTTTCGCTTCCACCTGAAGTACTAACACAACACAAATAAAATTTAATCATTATAAGTACATGAGATTAGAAAAACTTTTTATTAATTAAAAAATTAAAATAAAATGGCGGAAGCTAGGTAGGCCAAATAATTCAAAGCTTTGCTGCTCCATATAGTTACTTATTTGAATTAGTGTTAAATGAAAGTTACAAAGTTTGTGTAATGACTAATGAGTCCCTTTCTTGTCTTTACTTAGCCACGAGTCTCCGGACCATGGGCAGGATAATGATGAACAAATGTATTCCAGCATCTCACTTGGAGCTCAAGCCTGCAGAGGATCCTCTAGACGTTCACCTGGAGTACCTGACTCCGGAACAAATGAGACAGACGGCTGAAGACTGGCTGATGCAGCACGGCCTCCCAGTGAGGGAGGAGGAGTATGCGGACACGTATGACGAGTGCGGGGTACGTAGCACTTACATAAATATGCTGATTGCAGTAGTGAAGGTCTCATTGCACACCACTTTAGGGACAGCCCTAAAGTGGTGTGCACTTCGACACGACCTTCGCTCGGAGACGTGCGGAAACGAACCAATCACATTGGTTGAAATCTACATCGCGTCTTTCGTCTCTTCTGTGCCTGGTAGAATCTTGCTCATCTCTTCTCCGCTTAGGTGGAGTCCTGGCCTTAAGCTGTCCTGCGGCCCCCGCATCCAACTGTTGCCTCTGACCTGGCTTGCGGTCTACCCCTGTTCTATGACCAGTTCTGGGTTGCTACTCCAAATACTTCCACTTCATCTACCATCCAATTGGTGGAATATAATATAGCCACAGTTAACACATAACACAAAAAAATAGATGTTTAATCTTAACTTGAGGTAACATTGCGCGACACGAGGGCGTTGATAACATTCCTGTGATTCCTGAAGAGTTAGGCAGAGGTTTACATATATTACACCGATATTACGCCAGAAAAAGTCCCACGTAAAAGAGGGCGAGATCTCACCAGTGAAAAACATTAAATGAATTTGAATTCGGTTTATATTGCAGTCCGTGGATGATAGCTCGGACTTCATGCGCGGCGCACACTTTGCGCCGCACTCCACGGAGCTGGAGCTGAACGTCACGCAAGGTAAGCATGTATTGTTCACAGGTTCACACCCTAGCACAGGGGTCAGGCGTGGCGAACCTGTGTGGCTCAACGTGCCATTTTTGCTAAAGAAATGTTTAATGAGGCCATAGATGTGCCGTCAAATAATTTTGAATTAGTGATTATTGGGAAATTAACTTCTCAAAACTGCTTATTTACTACCAAAAACTACAATTTGCACTGTATAGTAATACATGTTTCAATTATACGTGTATCTCAAATTAAAGTAACATTAGTGTGACTTCTGTGTTGCAGATAAGATGACAAATAACTTAAATTAGGATTGGTAGAGGTTACTTTTAGTAGAATGCATGCTGGAGTCATCTGTCAAACGATTTCTAAGCAAGCTTTATAATGTTAATCATATCTGAAAATAATGACTTTCAGGCCATAGGTAGTTTAAATATTGTTAAAATCGGCGGCGTACCCAAAATATTGTGCCATTGGTTCGCCGTCCCTGCCCTACCATAATCAGCCTGTAACGTTTCCAGTGCTAGACACTAGGCAATGGCCTATGATCCATCACGTCCAGTGTGGGTTGGTGGACGTCACTTGTCTTCGAAGTTTTGGTACTAGAACATGCATACATGAAATTATAGTCCTTTTATTAATGAACCCACCCTGTGGATTGTTGCCAACAGAGTGCCCGTGCACGTGCAACAACTCTCTGTGCGTGTTTTCCGTTCGCCAGCTAGCACATGCGATACAGCAACACCACTCCGCACTCACGCTGCTGCTGCGAGAACAGGCGCTCAGGCAGAAACTGGTAAGTGTTGGCGTTTATGAATTGACCTGTATGTCACTGTAAGCTATGCCTTGCCACTGCTGGGCAAGGCATAGCTTTCCACATCATCCTGGGCGTGCCAATCTCACTCATATGACTACGTCATCACGCTACAAGTTCTAGGCCTTTCTCGGAGATGTCGCCCGTCTTCTGGCACCCACTGCGTGACGACTCTGGCTCATCTGTCCCGATGCATTCTGCTTACTTGATCCGCCCAATCCCACTTTAATCTAGCAGACTTACTGCTAACATCGCCGATTCCTGTTTTGAAGTGGTATTGGTATTCGGTCGCCGAACTTAACACTCAACAAGTTACGTTCCATTGCCATTTGGCAAAAGACGAGTTTGCACTTTATAACTCGGCCAGGGACCAGGGTTCAGCACCGTAGGCTACGATGTGCAGAATGCGCATATCGATGAGTTTGCGCTTCACGGATTAAGGGAGGTCACACTTCATTAGCGACTTCATGGACCATTATCTGATCCAGGCGTACTCGACACGGGCGATCGAATTTCTTGGTCTTGCCTGTTTTCGAATGATACTGGCTGGCCCAAGTAAACGCAAATAAAGTACTCATCGACATAGTCGATTTCTTGCCCAACTACCTCAACCCTACTTTTTGTGGTATCGGTCATGACTTTAGTCTTTGATCGATTCATCATTAGTCCTCCAAAGCTTGCTGTGCTCAGATCTCGGAGAATCATCATTTTTTTTTGTATTGCTATCCTAAATAGATTTGTCAATGCCTGCACAAAACTGTTTCCTCCACAGAGCTCCCGCTCTCTTCTACATCTTCCGATCCCCTTCGAGGAGTACCCGCGCGACACGGACCCACTCCGAAGCCAGTTCAGCTCGCAACGCGTGCTGTCCGCTTCCAGACACGTCGCGGGCACCGGTCGTAGCCTCGGACGCGCACAGCAAAACAGTGTCATCGGCATCAGAATGGGGAGACCTTACCGGTTGTAAGAACAAAGAAATATAAGTCGAGTGCAATTAGACAAAAAGGTGGAACGAATTTTATAGTGGTCGGATTTTCATGGGACTTTTTTGTCGAGTTCCTAGAGGAGTGGAGGAGAAAGTTAAAAAAACTTTCGCCGCTCGCGCCTTTTTTTTTATTTCCTTTATTTTTTGCTTTTATGAATAACTTGAAATTCGACGAATTTATGTTGTGGCGTAATAGTGTGATCGGTGTGCATCCGTTAAACGCCAATTTGTCTGTTCATTTGTTCATTGTTGTCGTTGAAATGACTTTTTCCCTTTTTTTTTGAAAATTTCCAGTTTTATTCAATTATTTTTAAAATACCGCATTTTAAGACTGAGACTTCTTTTGTTATTGGTAACTGATACTTTTTCACGGTTCTGTAACTGGACATAAAAAATTTCAAGAAAACCACATTCATGAGTTTAATGACTAAAATTCATTCGCAAATATCGGGAAATCGTCTATGTGAAAGTTAATGATGGCTATTTTTCTCCAAATAATTCTATGACGGTCAAAGTAAACATAATCTTCAAAAATCCTTATTGTATTAGCTATTCACAGAGAACAAAAACCAAAAAATATATTCGGAGGTACTCGATATATGTTGATTATTGCTGACGAAGGTGGAATGCGGTCGCTGGTAAATTTAAAAAATTAATTGTAACTGTCATAATTACAATTATTACTCACAAAAGTATTCTTAAATATTTTTCTATTTTCTATGCCTCATTCTTTATCGTCGAAACGCCCATATGACCAAGGTCATTGGCGTATATCCAGCTCTTAAGTCTAAAAATGCTGAAAACAGCGTCAAAATTGCACTATTAAAGGCGAAGATATCTAACTTTTTGTGTTTTGCTTACTCCCTAAGGTAGATTTTGGTACAACGGAATTTAACAAGAAATTGACTATTTTAGAAAAATTACAAGTTTTATTTGAGCTAGCCGGGCGTGCGATATGTCCAGAGACGGGTCTCCGCGCGGGCTAGCGATCTACGAAATAAAACAAGGTGGGTGCCGAACAAGATTTTTGGGTTTTGGTCAAAAAACCAGTTTTTGAAACAAAAAATTTCGATTTTCAACCCCCAACCCGGACTCCGGCACACGGAACGCGGACCAGAACACAGGGATGGCAGGTGAGTACTATTGCAGCTATATTCAAACGTAGTTTTTAAAGAAAATTTGGAAAAACACTAAATTTTGATGATTTTATCTGAAATTTATAAAAATTTTGCAAGGGTTGTAGGGAGAATTTTTCAAAACGCGTGCGCGCTAGTGCAGAGTGGTCAGTACGTAAGCGGAGGCCTACTTAAGTCTAAAAATGCTGAAAACAGCGTCAAAATTGCACTATTAAAGGCGAAGATATCTAACTTTTTGTGTTTTGCTTACTCCCTAAGGTAGATTTTGGTACAACGGAATTTAACAAGAAATTGACTATTTTAGAAAAATTACAAGTTTTATTTGAGCTAGCCGGGCGTGCGATATGTCCAGAGACGGGTCTCCGCGCGGGCTAGCGATCTACGAAATAAAACAAGGTGGGTGCCGAACAAGATTTTTGGGTTTTGGTCAAAAAACCAGTTTTTGAAACAAAAAATTTCGATTTTCAACCCCCAACCTGGACTCCGGCACACGGAACGCGGACCAGAACACAGGGATGGCAGGTGAGTACTATTGCAGCTATATTCAAACGTAGTTTTTAAAGAAAATTTGGAAAAACACCAAATTTTGATGATTTTATCTGAAATTTATAAAAATTTTGCAAGGGTTGTAGGGAGAATTTTTCAAAACGCGTGCGCGCTAGTGCAGAGTGGTCAGTACGTAAGCGGAGGCCTACTTAAGTCTAAAAATGCTGAAAACAGCGTCAAAATTGCACTATTAAAGGCGAAGATATCTAACTTTTTGTGTTTTGCTTACTCCCTAAGGTAGATTTTGGTACAACGGAATTTAACAAGAAATTGACTATTTTAGAAAAATTACAAGTTTTATTTGAGCTAGCCGGGCGTGCGATATGTCCAGAGACGGGTCTCTGCGCGGGCTAGCGATCTACGAAATAAAACAAGGTGGGTGCCGAACAAGATTTTTGGGTTTTGGTCAAAAAACCAGTTTTTGAAACAAAAAATTTCGATTTTCAACCCCCAACCCGGACTCCGGCACACGGAACGCGGACCAGAACACAGGGATGGCAGGTGAGTACTATTGCAGCTATATTCAAACGTAGTTTTTAAAGAAAATTTGGAAAAACACTAAATTTTGATGATTTTATCTGAAATTTATAAAAATTTTGCAAGGGTTGTAGGGAGAATTTTTCAAAACGCGTGCGCGCTAGTGCAGAGTGGTCAGTACGTAAGCGGAGGCCTACTTAAGTCTAAAAATGCTGAAATAATATGCCGAAGTTCTGCCTGCAAGGTGGGTCCAATCAACAAATTGTCGTTAAGTGACATTCCATTTGAACCTTTACAGGAGGCATCGAATACGACTCACACCTTTGTAGTATCCTTATCCGCGCGGACGACGGCGTGGTGTGGTAAGTATATGGCTTCTTTCATTTTAATTTTATCTTGTGATACCTTTTCCATAATATGTTGTAATTCTAAATATTCATGTATAACTTTTTTGTAATCTTGTTTTAATTGATCATTCCTTCCTAATTTTAATTCTAAGCTTTTAAATCTTTTTTCAGCTATACTCTTTGACTCGCCAAACTTGCCAACCAGCTTTGCATCCCGGAACGGCAATCTTACGATATATCTGCGTTCTTTATTCCGCAATGTAGAAGTCGTAAACAATTGTTCACATTTGACTTCATCCTCCGTGAGCATACTTTTTGGAGCTGGTTCCGCCTCTAAGTCCCAAAATTTTCTTAGCATATCATCATCTTGGACACTGGAATGCATCACGGTAATATGTGAGTGGATATTAGGACCATTGTCCACTTCGACTGCCCCTGACAATATCCAGCCTAAAGCGGTGCCCTGCGCTAAGAGCGTCGTGTAATTCCTGTATGTTTCTTTCTCGTCGCATTCGAAGCTGGTGCGTGGTGCCCGCTAGTGAGTGCAGTCGCGAAATCATCGCCGAGCTGAGCGCCCGTTGCGTTTTACCGGCTAAACTATCGAGTGCGAAGTGACGACTTGACGTAACTTACTATTGAAATATTATGGTGAAGTTTCTGTTATAAGGAAACGGACCCTCCATCTGCAATTCTATCGTTTATTAATAGCAAACAGTTCAAGTATAAATAATAACTGCCTCAAGTACTTACTTGTTGCTTGCTTTATTGTTGATCGGTGACGACTTGGTTCCCATTTTCAATTATTTAATTTATAGCTTTACGTACTGATAAATTGAAAACAAAATGCAACAGCCAGATAAATGTTCCTACTAAATGTCCACGAGACAAACGTCACAATCAGTTATTTGTTCAAAGACTGCACTACAAGAATCCACAAAATGTTCCAAAGTACAAAGACGTACTGGCGGAGGTAAGTATACTGCGCAGAGAGCTATTCGACTGACTGTTCGTGTCCATGGTAGTTCCACCGTAACCCAGAGATCTTCGCAATTACTTTCCCAGTCTTTCACACGTTTGGACTTGATGCTCTTCTTAATAGCAATCAGAACTCCTCCCCCTTCTTTTTTCCCACCAGTTAAATTTACAGTTTCCCTGTCTCTTCTATATACCACGTACCTGTCGTCGAACAGCTCGCTGCTCAGAACAGAACTATTAAGCCAAGTCTCTGTCAATATAATTACATCAAAATCGTTACAACATAAATTCCGATAGAAATCATGAGTTTTTGTTCGTAGGCCACGAATATTTTGGTAATATATATTTAAGCAATTGAATTTAGTTTTTAAATTATTTTGAATAGCATTCAAAAGATCAATGAGAAAAAAAAAGTTTACAACATTACTTAATCTTATTTAGAGTGTCCAAATTCTTAACCAGAATATGTCCTTCGCCATCAGCCTTTCTCACAAAAATCCTGCCATTTCTCACCCAAACATACTTATACCCTTTTTCTTTTGCCTTCATCCTAGCGGCAGCATGAAGGGATTTGTTGGATGACGATAAATGTTCCACGATATAAATCGGGGTCTTGTTACCAGCAAGTCCAAAGTCTGTACTATTGAGCTTGTTATTTTTATTGGTTTTGTTATAATCTATGACGGCGGCTAGTAACTGATCCCGTATTCTTGGTGAGGCGAGCTGGACCACAACAGACCGAGGACGAGTACTATCGTTTTGGAGCTTAGCTGTACGGGTGCAATGTAGAACATCGCTATCCTTCAATTCACATTTCACTACAGATTCCAGCTGCTTAATAACGGTGTATAGGTTTTCTTGTTTATTTTCCGGAAAACATTGTATCTCAAGGTTATTGGACCGCGCATGCTGCTCCAGGTAATTGAGACGCTGACATAGTTCTGAGTGAGAGCTTTTCAATTGGGTATTCTCTTCCTTCAGTTCCCTCACAGTATTCTTTAAGGCAACATGCTCAGATTGGAAGTCCTCAAATTGCTTAGTATGGAAATTTAGTGATACGCTTAATTCTCTCACCTCTTTCGATATTGGTTCCAACTCCTTGTTGATAATACTTACAATAGAGTTATTTAATTGCAGTAACATAGCAGCTAGCTCTCTTTTGATAACGTCTTGCACTAATTCTCGCACGTCGCAACTGGAATTCAGGGCAATGGGGGAATTCAGGGCAGGTCTTTTACTACCCCTAGTGGTGGACACATAGCGAGCCGGCGTGCAATCTTTATTCGAAGGGTTAGGAACCAAATTAGTGCAACTCGAGCACATCCATTTCCAATATTCATCGGAGGCGGCAGGAATATTTGGTAAAGATATGCAAACAAAATGATAATTCAAGTTATATATCATGCAAGCAATAGACTGCTCGTTATCTTTTTTGTTCACGCTGGTGCAGCATCCCCATGATGGTGACGTAGCCATGATAATAAATTTACAACCTGAAGAGCAACAATTTTTAGTATGCTGCAGTTTGTTTACTTTTTGCACGTTCAAGTATTAAAATAATTCACTCCAACCTAGTGCCGCCTCTGGAGCGTGCGATCGTGAGCTCGCGAGAAGAACGTCGTAAGTCCTCTGTATACGGCGTCGCTTACGCGTTTTACTCGAACACATTGGGTCAACAGTTAATGACGGTAATTCGTGATTGAAAATTAACAAATATTTATCATTATTAAACAATCACACGATGTATCAACTAAATCACTGCACTGTTCGATAATGGGAACTTATTGGATCGATATTGTCGTTAAATCCGATTCAGGCACACATTTTAAACACACTTAATGAAGAATTTTTTGTGGAGCACTTTTGTTTAGATGTTTACTGTACGGTAGCTTATGACTTATCTTTGTTTCAGTGATACTAAGAGATCACGGCTTACGTCATTTTGGATTTCACCAAGTTTCTCAATCATAAACTTCAACGCTGTTTCTGTCATTATCAGGTTGGCATTTTCTTCACACAGAACTTCAACAGTAGCCTTGATCACATTCATTGTGTTGGAGAGTTCTTCGAGTCGCCTCGTCTCTTCTTCTGAAATTGAGATACGGTTGTCATAATCAATCAACGGTTTCTGGACTACAACTTTCAGTGTTAGAAACCGGGACAACATGTCAGCAAGGCTGCTCCAACGTGTCTTGCAATCAAGTATTAGACGCAAACCTTTCTTTCCTTCTTCCGAAGCATATTTGTATACGGTTTCTGCTCGAGTAGGAGATGAACGAAAAAAAATCACAGCTTTTCGAACTTTGCTTATAACATCTTTGAAGCTTTGCGCAAGCGCAAGTCTGACCGTTGAAGTGTTGGCATATTCAATGGTCACATCAAATCCAGCTCTGTCCAGTTCATCATTGTCGCTTGCTTGGTCAGTGTCAGTCTTATCGCTGTCTTCTGACTCAGGATCAGAAACAACCGAAACTTCAGGAATGGCTTTATTTTTCTTGTAAAGAACATCAATTACTGCTAGTTGTATCCCATGCGCTAAGCATAGTTGATGAAATGCATTGGTCTTTCGACCTAGGGCACACATAACGCTCGCTCCATCAGATGCCAGGCAAATTATATCATCATCTAATGATAGATTATAATCAGCAATTTTTCTTTTCAGAATGTTCAGACAGTTATCCGCTGTGCCCTTTCCTGTCAGTTTGGCTAAACCCAGGTTTCTAAACGATTTGCGTTTTAATTTCGGTGAATGAATGTTGACGTTCATATACCGAACATTTTGAGACGACGCGGACGTCCACTCATCGAGGGTGATGGTGAATTTTATACCTGAAGATTTCAGAAGGTTTAATTCCTTTGTTAGTTCTGCCTTAAGTTGGTTGCTTTGGGTGATGACAATTTTCTTTACTGTGTGGGGAGACTCAGGTAACTTATATCCACTTTAATTGAATAGCTTACGTATCGCTTTGGATGTACATATACGAAAAAATAACAGACCATCTAAAGCTGCCAACATGGAGATCATGTCTTCGGCGCGATCTTCAGATTTGAAATAATCCGTGAGTCGCCTTTTCTTCTGCTGTACTTCACTGGAATTCTCTTTGCTCCCACTTGCAGTAACTGTAACATCATCGGAATGATTGATCTGTCCTTTTACAAAATATGGAATGCTTCTTTTGCAGATGTATGTCCAAAGGAGTCGTTGACTTGACATAGAGTTTGACAATACTACTTTGCAGATCTTGCATTTTGCTTGCGAACCACCTTCAGCACACAAAAAGTGTTGCCACACGGATTTTTTGTCTTTACTTCCACTCGCAATCACTGTTTTATTTTGTCTTCGACAGACGGCTATCAATGCGGGAACTGTAATGAGAACAAATTTAAATTAGAGAATTATAAATCTGTTTGTATATTTAAATAGTTTAAAACGTCACACACAACAATCTAATATTTAAAAAATCGTAACTGTTTACATTACGCATGGCTCGCATAACCAAATGAGTAGCGTAAGTAGGTATACATATACGTACGCTACGAGTGCTTCGACAGAGGAATGCAGGAAACCGTTGTAAAGTAATACAATTAGTGTAGTAGTGTAGAAACAGGAAGGTTAGCCTAATCGAACCTAACTTACCTACATACTATTGAGCCGAAATTCCTTGTAGTAATTTCTACACTACTTATAGTAATAGTTTGTGGAATCACTTAATTAGGTTTGTCTAAAATACTTACGTGAATGTTCCCACGCGCAGTTAATAACAATAACACAACGCACAACACAACTCTCACTTATTATCAATGATATTATAAGTAAAAAGGTGCTTATTATGCGTTCGCGCACACTGTCGCTGAGTGTCGCTGCGGTGAGTGAGTGACGACTAGTGACTGAGTGAACGAACGAGTACAAGGACACAACAGGGTAGTACTCAAGGACAGGGTTGGACTTACTTTATTAACTATTCGAATATTCGGACAATTTAAATGAATTATTCGAATTTAAAAATAGACCGGATATTCGAATAAAATGAATATTCGAATATTCGAATTGCAAACCCTACTCGTAGTAGCATTTTTCAATTAAAAAATTATTAAGTTTCCGTTTAAATTGTTATTGTTAAGTCCCCACTTTTCGTTTCTGTTCCTTGAACTTTAGGCATATTAGCTCTACCTATTCCGATTACTGGTAATAATATTTGAGTAAGTACAGACTGCTCAAATATTAGTTATTACTCGCATCAATAAAATCTGCTACGGCGGCTCAGAACATCTAACGTACAGCTGCGCAAATAGCGCATTAGTTTATTTTCTAACGTTTTTTGCAATTTGCAGGTCAGTGTCAGGTTGTATGTAGGTAGATTAAAGTATGATACGCGTCCGTAGGTAACAAATATGGCTTTTTTATATAATGTATGTCTGAAATAAATGAATTACTTAATAATAATAATTCAGCGTCAGTCAGTGTCTACAAGTATGTGCCCGACCCAGTTCTCGAGAAAGACCATGTCACGCTGGACTGGGATCGGCCTATTGTCGCCAATAAGCCTGATATAATGGTAATAAACCGAACAGCGCGCCGCGTAATGATAGTCGATGTTACCATCCCGCATGGCGAGAACCGCGTGAAAGCTGAGAAAGACAAACAAATAAAATATCTCGACTTGGCACACGAGGTTGTCGGCTCTGCTAATATTGTGCCGATTGTCTTTACGGCCAATGGCCTGATGGCCAAAAGCCTGGACGAACATCAGTCGAGAGCCTCGTTTGGCGGTTGGATCAAGGGCCTAATTCAGAAGGCAGTACCTACTCCTCGATATGGCCCGCATTGTGAGGAGATGGAGATGTCTTGTCTCTGGAGCCCTAACCACCGGGAGCTTGGACCCTGCTCCCGACCTGGCGAACCACTATTTTTAATATTTTTAAATGTTTTTTTTTTTATCAAGAAATATTTAAACAAGTAAATAATAAGATGAAATAACGAAGAAAGGACACAATAATACTTTGAGTCTCAGTTCGATTAATCCTATTGAATGACTTTTTCATGAAATAGTTATTCAATGGGGTTAAATGAACTTAGAGGGCTGTATTGATGATTTTAATTATTATAATTCTGTTAATTTATATGTGTTACGGTTGTGAATCATATCGACGCTTGAAAGGCAACCCTCACTAAGCGACATTGAGTAAACTTTACAGGAGAGTGACTTAAAGTTCAAAAATTTAAAAAAAAAAACATAAAAATTTACCTAATTGTTCGATTAAAATGATGTTAACACTCGTAGAAATCATTTTTAAAGAGCTATCCAAATTGTCGAAATAAGACACCTGACACTTTTATAAACACGAGTTTGTGTCGGTTAGATAAAATTTACCTGATTTGATAAACAGGTAAAATTATCTAAATCATCACTATAGCGTGTGCAGTAACATGTAAAAATAGGTAAACTTACTTGGTTTAGAATTTTGTTACAAAAAGATTGATCTAAAAAGATCTGACAGTTAAAAAAAAATCAAGTAAATTTACCTAAGCATTATTTAATGATTTTTGTGATTGTGGAAATTGTATCTTAGTTATTAAAATTACCCCAAACGTCCCTTCGTAACTGACATTTAAGCAAGAACTGTATAAGTGATTATTATCATGCACGAAATAAAAGAAATCAATATTATAGAATAAGAGTCTTTATTGAAAATTAAACAAATACGGTACTTAGTGCCGACCATACAAAATTAACTCAATCGTCTTCGACACTGCGGAACATTTCTTGCAATGCCGGCATTCACCAACGCCATCTCGACTATGGATGAACTACGTCGTTTCCGCTCGCGACTCAGTTTTAGCTGCAAAGAAAAATAAAATCGATATAAAATCCCCCCCCCCAACCCCTGGAGGAAGCCACTTCAATTGATGAGAAGATAAATTGTTTTAATTCGGCTGTAGTTAGGTTGTATGACACCCACGCTCCTATCAGGAAAATCAAGCTGAAGCGCCTGCCTGCGCCATGGATGAATAGGGGAGTTCGGATGGCAATGCGACGAAAGGATCGGTCCGAGGATAACTGGACCCTTTTCAAAGCTGCTCGCAATCGTTGTAATCAGATGATACGCAACTCTAAACGCCGCCATATTCTCGATAATATCACTTCTGCTTCTCCTGCTGATATTTGGAAATTCCTTGGAACTCTAGGTATCGGCAGATCGCGGCATTCAGACCTTCCTAAGACATTTGGGTTGGACGATCTAAATCGCCATTTCTCAACTGTTCCTACTCTTGATAGTCTAACTAAATGTCAAACCATTGACTATCTTGCTGGTCTGACGCGACCCAATATTTCTCCCTTTGTCTTCACCCCAGTCGACCCGGGAGAGATCAAGAAGATTGTCCTGTCCATTAAATCCAAAGCAGTGGGCTGTGATAACATCAGTCGTCACATGATTGTGACGGCTCTTGATCAGTTCCTTCCTGCAATTTCCCATATCATTAACTTCTCCCTTTACTCCGGTGTCTTCCCCTCGCTCTGGCGAAAAGCCCATGTTCGGCCACTACCTAAGATTCGTAACCCCACTCTTCCCAGTCACTTTCGACCCATTTCCATCCTTCCCTTTTTATCTAAAGTACTTGAGGCCTGTGTACACAAACAATTCTCAAACTTCATTCACCACAACTCCATTATCAGTCCATTGCAATCCGGGTTCAGGCCTGGGCACAGTACCGTTTCAGCTCTCCTCAAAGTGACTGATGATATAAGGCGGGGAATGGAACAGCAGTCAGTTCTTGCTGGAGAATCTTCTTCCAGCTGGTGTGATCTTGTAACTGGCGTCCCTCAAGGCGGTATTTTATCCCCACTTTTATTCTCTATATTTATAGACCTCATAACTACTGAGCTTCAGTGTTCGTATCATCTTTACGCTGATGACTTACAGCTCTATAATGTCAGGCAAGTGTTGACAACTTAGCCGATGCGATTAGGGATTTAAACTGGGATTTAGGAGTAGTTAAAAACTGGTATGATCGCTTCGGGGTGGCGGTAAATCCAACCAAGTGTCAGGCTGTTATTGTTGGAAGCCCCCATAGCGTAAGAAGGCTGAATGGTTTAACTGTACCACCGGTCACCTTTGACGGCACAGTCATTCCATTTAGCTCCATCGTAAAGGATCTGGGCTTGTATCTTGACACTTGCCTTGACTGGCGTAAGCAGGTCGCGACTGTGAGCAAAAAAGTCACCGGAACGCGGCGGTCGCTTTATCGGTTGAAAAATATTCGCCCATCACACATAAAGGCAATGCTTGTTCAGTCCATTATCTTCCCCATGATTGACTATGGTGATGTGTGTTACTAAGACCTGAATGCAGATCTCCTCAATAAACTTGACCGACTTCTCAATAATTGCATTCGATTCGTATTTAATCTTCGTAAGTATGACCATGTATCCGCACAGCGGTCACTTTTAAAATGGTTGCCCATCCGACAGCGCAGAGCGTTGAGGGCATTGACTACCCTCTTTTGTCTACTTAACAAGCCCACTTCTCCTTCCTATCTGACTTCTCATTTCCAATATTTATGCGCTGCGCACAGCAAGAATCTTTGTTCCTCCAATAACCGTATTTTGCGATGTCCATCTCACCGCTCTGGTTTTCTTAAATATTCTTTCTTAGTTCAGGCGGTCTTCCCCTGGATTGCGCTCCTTCTGAATATCAAGATGGCCACCAGTCGGTTTACATTTAAAGTAATAGCTCGCGAACACTTACTGAAGAAGCTGGAGGCCTCTCTCTTTAATTTGTTTAATTTTGTTGGTATGTATGTATTTATGTATTTATTGCTATATTTTATTTATAAATGTTTTCGTGACATTTTCTTTAATGCTGCACCTACTATGTTTTCTCTCTGCATCACCCTAAGGTAGACTGGTAGAAAATGCCCAAGGCATTAAGTCCGCCTTTGTACAGTGATAATTATACTTGTGCATAAAGTTTTAATAAATAAATAAATAAAATGAGTACCTACTTTATTCCATCTAAAACATAAAAATAATCCGAAACAAAATACTGTTTTGAAATAGATACTACCTTTGCATAATTTGATTGAATACTTACCATGTCTTCATTGAATGCGCGCTAAAATGTGAAGTACATCCTCTATAAGCGACTGCGGACGCCTGAATGAGAATCCGTTTAGACGTGTTACGACGCGTGTCGCGGTATTTCGCGCATACCTACACAACGTTTTTTAAACTCGTGCAGTTCCTTATCGACGAAAAAATAAATTTTGCGTACGGGTAAATTTATCTACGCGTAATACTTAGCCATTTAGCAAATCAAGTAAGACTATCTAACCGACATCATTAATATTAACTATTATCAAATAACAATATCTAAGAATAAAAATAAATATTATGTTATACAAGTAAAAATATCTAAGCTCTAATATTGTTCCACTTAATTTCAGGTTAACTTAAACAAATGACACTGTCACAAAATATATGATCAAGTTAAAATATATAACCTCATAAATAACAATTGCTTTGTGCAGGTAAAATCTACTAATTGATTTCAAAGAAAATTTTTTTAACAAGTAAAAATACGTAAATACAAATAAATTAAAAAGTCAAAACATAAAAAACCGACTAAGTTCATATTTCTAATTGTTAGAAGGTCGTAACTGCTGGATATTCTTAAAATCTCTTTTTTTTGGTCGTTTAGTAAGCACAAAGTGTAGATTTCACCGAAATCACGCACTATCTAAGCGACAACAAAACTCGTCGTAGAACTATGAGACCTAGACCAAACGACGCAGAAAAATCTGGCGGTTCGAATGGTATATATAACTCATTTTACGGATTTATGTCGGTTAGTAAGGATTGCCTTTCAAGCGTCGATATTTTGTTAAACACACAGGCTGACACTGACCTGCAAATTGAAAAAACGTAATGAAAAAATTAATTTCGCGGGCCGCAATTTTAATTACCCGGCGGCGCATTTAGCATTGAAATACTCAAAAATATATGAAGAGGCATTCGCCGCAGTGTGAAAATTGCGAGCTCACTCACACAAATGAAACGGTTCCGCCATCGCCAACTCGAGACATTTTTTGTTGTAATTTTATTACTTGTCCTTGAACGCACGGTCACACGGTGCGATGTAGAGAATCTATAGAAAAACGACGCCATCTAGTAGTATCGATGCCACCTAGTATCTCGGTCGACTCCTAGATGGCGTTGTCTCTGGCAATTAGTGACCCGCTGGTACTGCCATCTGTTGAAAAAATGGAGGAAGGAAAATAGCCAGCTCTATAGCCAGACTTAGGGAGGTGTCATTTCTTTGTATGGGATTGGGCATCTGTACGTAGTATTATATGTGACGGCGTAAGCGATGGCTGAGCGATAGCGCCGTTGTCATTTATTTATTTATTTAGGGTTCGGTGGTACCAGGTTCATGATGAAATGTTAAAATAATAGTTTCGGTTTCGGTACACAAAAATCACAGTTTATTATTTAACACAAATTTACATTAAATAACACTAACAAATAATCTCCACAAAATGGGCAAACCGACAGTTTCGTTCTGAAGGAGTGACTTGGTTGGAGTTCCGAGCAAAAGTGATCTCGGCACAATCCCCACTCTACAAAACGACTCTGTCCACGTGCCGCCATTAAAACAACATCTGACGTCACGGCGTTTACCCCTACTACAATGGTCAAATCAGCAACTTGATGTTTAAAAGTTATCGCTTTCTCCGACACGGCCAGCCTGACAAGTTACACGTCCTCGTGAGTACCTGTAACCAAACAGTCAAATCTGGAGCAACAGTACAGGCTCGGTCAACCTGACCACATCTTTATGCAAAAGCATAACTTGAAAATAACAGTTGTCAAACAAAAGGTTCCTCTAAGTCTCAATCATATTTACTCAGCAACTAAATCAACTTCGATCACATACAACGCTCATGGTCCAGCTGCCGCAGCAGCTAGTGACACTTATGCCACCCATATCGTCATCACCTCATGTGATACGACCACACACATCACATAGAGTCTGCGACACCCAGGTCAGTACAAGACCAAAACAACAATAGTCTCCATTGAGACCCAGGTCCCCGCCGTACCACCAGCTGCCCATCGCCCCCTGAACAGCTCACAAGTGAGCTGCAGTTACGACTACAGACTAGTGCGTACGGTGCGACCAAATAGCCATGGTATGTGTCTACTACTCGGTGGAGGTACTTTCATCACCGTCCTCTACGTTTAACTCATTAGGAACACTACTTAGAGGCATCTTTCGTATACGATCGTGAGCGTACTTGTAGGTTCTATTACCAATCAAAGATTTTAAAAGATAACGATCACCGTCAAGTACTTCTACAACTTTAAACGGTCCCTTATATTTGGGGTCTAATTTAGTCTGATTCCGTTCTTTATTTTGAATTAAAACCAAATCACCAACACTGAAATTAACTACTTTGGCCTTATTTTTGTCAAAACGGGCTTTTTCATAAGCCGCACTCTTCTCAATACCGTCCACCGCGTGTTCTCTCGCTTCTGTTAGGTCAATTCCGGTTTCATCATGGTCATTATAAGCCATTAGCGTTAGAGGCCTAGCAACTTTTCCTATCAAAAGTTCTAAGGGGCTTGATTTCGTAACACGGTTCATTGTGCAGTTGATAGCCAACTGTACATCGTCCAAAGCATCCTGCCACGACCTTTCCGACGTCTCTACCGCGGTTAGCATACCCTTTAACAAACCCATCTCCCTTTCGACTTGACCATTCGCGCGACTAGATCCCGTAGCAATTAAAATGCAAGGAAATGTGTGAATCGCAAAACTCCTTCAACACTTTGTTGGCAAAGGAACGACCTTGGTCGGCGATTATACGACTAGGAGAGCCAAATAAAGCAACGCTGGACTTCAAAGCTTTAATAGTGCTGGCTGCTCATGGAGACTAAGCCTATGTGGGCGACGTTGTACCGTACGTGCTGGATCCACTAATCGAATGTTTAATTCACCCGTAGTCACTCGAGTTAACGGTAAACCATTGATAAAAGCATTCGAATACTCATTCAAAAGGGACGTCAACCGGTCCTTGTTTTCGTTTGAAATATCAGAATCAACATTGTAAAGATCAATTACGGGAGGTAAATAGCAACAACCTACATTTGTGACTTTCGAAATACGTAGGGTAGATTCAGTTAAATGTACCGTATAGCCAAGTGTCAAAATATCGCGTCCGATCATAACATCGTATTTCATACAATCGTCGGGTAGTACGTAAAATAAAATTGACAGTTCGTTATTGTCGACCACAACATCACTAAGAATTTGTTCAGTGCTAAAAACATTCGAATTATTACCGATACCTATTACTTGCACGGTTGAAAGTGAACGTTTGCCCGAGAATTTATAAGCTACACTTTGTTTAACGAGAGAACACTCGGCGCCGGAATCAAAACAAAATGAAAACGACTCACCGGATTGTTGTAGCTGTCCAAGGACGCCGCGAACCTCACAACTGTCCACACGTCGCTGAGGGACGGTGCTCGGACCGGAATCGCTGGTCCCGTGAGCGCCTATGGCTGTGCTCGTTCCAGGTCGGCTGCACTGCGAGGAGATGTGACCTTTCTCGCCACATCGGAAGCAAGTGATGGGTTTCTTAAACGAAGAAGCCGGCGGCTATGTAGTGCTTGCAGCTGTGGGAGTCATCGGCTTGTCCCCTCGCGTAGAATTGGATTGTGACGTGTTATAGTGAGTGGAGTTCATTCTTGCGTTCCTAAGGCGGCAATCTATGGCCTTATGCCCAGGCTTTTTGCAATGATTACACAAGAATGAATTTGTTTGTGTACACTTGAAGCGTTCAACGTCTGTCGTAGCGGGATGATCTTCAGTGTGTTTCCGTTTCAAGTAGATCAATGACTTCATCTCTTCCAGCAACTTATTCCGATCAAGAATCTCAGTGGTGAAAGCGAGGCGATGTAAACGAGTATCAAATTGAGATGTATGGGCAAGTACGTACGATACCGTTATTTCTTCTGGTGACAGATGTTTCCATTTCGCCGATAATTTCGCAATTAGGCGGCTGGCGTACGCTGCGTGACATTCGCCCTCCTTCGGCCGGCCATTGTGGATGTTAACAAGTGATGCAGCAAGAGTTTCAGTGGATGCATAACGCGCAAGGAATAAGTCGCGGAAATGCTGCCACGTCATGCCTGCATGCGAAATCTGCGACAGCCACGATGACGCATTACCTTTCAGGGCTTTGCTCAGAGCTATAATAAGCGATGCACCCTCCAGTGGACGTTCGTCGAGGCAAATATCGATAGTATCGCACCAAGCACGTGGATCGGTCTCTGGTAGCTCCGGATTAATTTCTGGCAGCATGATCTGAGGTGCCACTGTTGATGTCCTGATGGCTTCGATCAGCTGCATCATGTTCTTCTGCTGCATCTCGAACATAGCACGCCAGTGGGAATAGAGTCCAGATCCCAATTCTGATGACGGCGTAAGCGATGGCTGAGCGATAGCGCCGTTGTCATTAGGGTTCGGTGGTACCAGGTTCATGATGAAATGTTAAAATAATAGTTTCGGTTTCGGTACACAAAAATCACAGTTTATTATTTAACACAAATTTACATTAAATAACACTAACAAATAATCTCCACAAAATGGGCAAACCGACAGTTTCGTTCTGAAGGAGTGACTTGGTTGGAGTTCCGAGCAAAAGTGATCTCGGCACAATCCCCACTCTACAAAACGACTCTGTCCACGTGCCGCCATTAAAACAACATCTGACGTCACGGCGTTTACCCCTACTACAATGGTCAAATCAGCAACTTGATGTTTAAAAGTTATCGCTTTCTCCGACATATGTATTATCTGTGCTGTGGGTGACCACTGTGAAGAAAATAGCTAAATATAGTAAGATTTTTTATTATTATTATTAAATACACTTTTACACGTTTTTGACAAATCTACTAACAAAAAATGCTTACATACTAAAACATATAAAAAATTATAAAACGCTTACTTATCACTTCTCAAAAGATAAATTATTGTTTGTGGTGGTCCTCAAAGCAAAATTTGCCCTCTCGGTAGCATAAGGGAACTTTAAGGGAAAGGGATATTTTGCAACCCCAAATTGTTCGCACGGGCTCTTTTTTTGTGCTGCACCTGCTACAACGCCTGGAAGTTCCTCGAACTGGCTGATGATTTGCGACAGCTAGGCGAACAGATCGAGGAACTTCAGGTTTGTGTTTTTTTATGGACACCAAACTCGGTGATGAAGGATTGGTTCTAGACCTGTTTTTCATGAGCGTTTTATTGCTTACATAAGCAGGCGCCAACATATCTTGATACACTCTACGTCTAAAATCTTTTAGAAAAAGTTTGTCGAGACATGTGTTAGGGTCTTCTTGAAGGTCCTTGTACAAGTCTTTGAATGACTATTCACCTACCTACGAAAGTTAATTAAATTATAAAAGTAATCACAGTTTAAAATGGATGAACTCAATGTAAATGTTAAACCAAGAAAATTATTTAAATCGAGATCGACAGAATCTCTTAACACTTCTCATATTAAAAAAATAATAAAAAAAAAACACACACACACACACACATACACATCGACGCCCCCAAGGAATAAACCTGTATTATACTATTACTGACTTTTTACTGTTATACCAGTTACGGTATCTATGGGTCGGGATACACTTATGCAATTTTTTTCAAATTTTTTCAGCGGTAAATTCCAAAGGTTTCCCTTATAACACTTTTGTTCTTTGGAAATTTTCCACTTTTTATTTACTAGAAAAATAACGAAATACATCAATACAAATTAAATTCTGTGGCCACATTTCGGTAAAGTAATATTACTGTAAAATATTTCAGCAAAATTTCCGGTAAACGCGATTACAGGTTTATTAGCGTAAATTTTGTGGTAAAAAATAATCGCACACAGACTATAAAATATGTTTTTTCTTTAAATAATGTAGAGATTCTTGTTTGTAATTTTTTTTTCCTAAACACTATAAAATGAATGAACAAATGGTATATACAGCAATAGAAAAATTTAAATTAGACGAAGGGATTACTGACTTAAGAGGTAAGCACACCAATAGACCTCGAAAAATGAGCTCCAGCACGGAATCGAGTATTGAGAAGCATATTTCATTATTTCCTAAAGTAGATCTCATTATACAAGAGAAAGCTCAACTCGAGAATATCAGTCACAAGACCTCAACATATCAAAAATATATCGTTTGTACACTGAGTGGTTTCCACAGCAAAATTATGTTGAAGTTACGATGGCGACAAAACGTCAATATGAAACCATTTTTAACACAAAATTTAACTATTCATTTTTTAGCCTAAAAAAGATCAATGTTCTACATGTTTCTTATATGAGCAAGCCAGTCCATCAGAGAAAGAGTCTTTAGAAGAAAGCTATAGACGTCATTTAAATAGAAAAGAGAGAATCCGGCAAATTCAACATGAAGAAAAAATGACAATTGACAAAAACGATAGCACGATTGCTATCTTCGACCTGCAAAAAGTGTTAAGTATTCCACAATCAGCTGTAGGCATTTTTCATTGTAAACGCAAGTATCCTGTGTACAATTTTACTTTTTTTGACGCTCTACGTAAAAAAGGGTATTGCTACGTGTGGCATTCCCAAATCGCAAAACGAGGCTGCATAGAAATTGGCAGTAGTTTGTTGCAATTCTTGAAGAGTGAACAGGAGCGAGGTGTTAACAAGATATATTTTTATTCGAATGGTTGTTATGGCCAAAATAAGAACAGGTTCGTTTTTGCCTTATATGCATACGCAGCAAAAACTTTAAATTTGTCTATAACGCACAGATTTTTCGAGACTGGACATAGCCAGAACGAAGGAGACTCGATGCATGCCTGTATTGAAAGGAACATGAAAAATAAGTCTATTTACACACCTGATCAGATATATAATATAATTTTAAACTCCAAAGTCTCGGGAGAAAAATATACTATGAAATAATTGGAGCAAACAGATATTTTAGACAAAAAAAAATTGGCAAATCCTTTGAATTGGCGTCGCGATATAGATGGGAATACGATACGATGGTCTGATGTAATGGAAATTCATGTATCGTCATCCCAACAGGACAAAGTTTTCTTTAAATATGATTTTGATGAGGCATATTCTGAATTAAATATTTCAAATTCATTTCAAACCAAACGACGTGAGCGAAAACCTAAGACAGATGCTTTGATAGAAGATACTGTACTGGCACGTGCTTATCATCAACCTCTTCCTATAAGCAAGGCGTTGCATACAGATTTACTGTCTTTGTGCAATAGTGGAGCGATTCTACGGTATTACCACGCACTTTACGAATCCTTAATTTCTGTAGAAAATAGTGAGGATCGCGATGATAATGATGATGCCAATGATGATACCGATTAGTTATTAATGTTTTTACTGGCTACTTTTTTACACTTTTACTGATCGTAATTTGTGATCTCTAGGAGATCTTTGTTCCCAATAAACGTTGTAATTTTAATCAATTTTGTGAGTTTTCTTTAATTATTCCCTCGAAGATACAGACGATAAATTTATTTTACCAAATCGGTTTTTAATGATTACGAAAATATGACTATCAAAATTTTTCTATAAAATACGGGTTACACTACTTTACCCTTTTATGGTTATTTAAAATTTTACCGTAATAAGTCGGTAACTGAACATTACAATCTCTCTCTGTAATAAAAAAACACGTTTAATAATCCAGTAAAGCAATATTATGCCTATGATTTTTAAGAAATTTACAAGAATAATTCGGTAAGTAAATATTACTGGAATAATATTGATAAGTTAGGATCGTAAGATATCAATACCCTAAAAATTGTATGAAACCATTTTCGGTAATATGTATTTTGGTGAATAACTAATTCTGTGTATATTTAATAGTTACACTTAATACTATAAACTTTTCGTGTAAAAATTAGCTTTTCCGTCATATAACAATGTTGTCATAATTAGCTTTTGTTGAAGAGATATACCCCAAAAACACTAAATCATTTTTCCTGTAAAATTTGATTTTTGCGATAACCGGTTTATTCCCCGGGGACGTCGACATATTAGCACGGACTCAGAATATTTAACAAAAAGTTTAGACCTATCTACTAATATTAATCATAGCTATATTGAAGAATTAAGAGAAGAAATCAATAGCTTGAAATCACAATTACAGAGTGTAGAAAATGAACTTGACACTACCATCTTAGAAAAAAATAGTCTCTTAGAAGTAATTGATCATCTAAATCAGCAGATAGTTGTCTTGAAACAATTATGTAAAAGTCCTTTGTCAACATTAAGAAGGGCTACGCCAAAGACTCAGGAAAAACGATCTAGCAAATGCTTAAATATAAGTACGGAAGAAGGGTATGTCACTACTCCTCAGAATGTCACTATGAAGCAATTCAAGCGTAAATTACGGCATACGAAAGAGGAAAGAGAAGTATTGAATACTGGGAGCTTACGACTGGAACCGAGCTTGGATGAATGCTATAATAAAGATAATCGAGGCAACTTAAATTGTAATAATAGGAAAGACATAAGCTTACAAACTGACACTGATTTGATTAACGCTGACATTAATATTATTAACACTGGCAATGATAATTTAGGATGCACCTTTGTAGGGGATTTACCTGAAGATGTACCAACAGAACAACAGCAACATCAGGCTCAAGTTGAGAATAATGATCTTTTATGTAATCATGAATGTGGCAAAATATTCCTTCTATCGGACAATCAAGGGAAAGGCATCGTTCAGACGCTTAT